>CP135569.1:2586620-2614712 GCA_032401905.1 Swietenia macrophylla | reverse complement strand
TAAATTATTTACTAAATTTATGATTTAGATATTTTATATTTGAAAATAAATTTTGAAGTTAATTTAATTTTTTAATTATGAAATGTATAAAATATTTTAATAAAAGTAAGTATTTTTTACCTAAATAAGAATAATTAATGAATATAACATGTATTTAAATTTTAGAATATTTAAAAAATACATTTGTAAAATATTTATTATAATAATTATTTTTAATAAATATAATAATTCAAATTAAAAGTAAAAATAATTAAAAATTTTAATATATTAATAAATTTAAAAGTAAAAAATATTTTTTGTCAACATAAAAAAATAATAAATTCCTCTTTACTTTTCTTATTTCTTTCCATTTTTTTAAAAAAAAATACACTTTTACATAAAACATGATTTCAAAGATTGAGGCAGATCAAAATTATCAATATTGATAAGCGATTATTCAACATTTGATACTATTATTGAGGACTACATAGATAATAATTAAGAGTTTTGTATTAAAGCGATCAATTAATTGTTATGTCATGCCCCAAACTATAAATTCGAACATGTAATAATTATCACATATTTGTAAAAATTATCTTCCACTAATAACTCACACGAATACCTAAGACTTATACTATTATATATGCATAAGACCATATGCTATATATATAATATTTACAACTCGAACAACCTAATAGTATTTACAAACATTTTAGATTCCTTCTCTAACATATTTATAAATAGTCATGGAGAATATTAGATATCTAATAATTCTCCAACAAAACTCTCGCTAACGGTTAATTGTTCAAAATAGGAATTATAATATTCTTGGAATTACTTTATTTGAAAATATTTTAAAAGTAAAAATAAAGAAGTAAGTAATCTCTCAATATTTTAAACTAAAGTTTCAACATTAAAATAAGAGTATCATATATATATAAAAAAAATATTTCATAAAATTTAAATCAATCATAAATAATCAATAATTCATCAAAAAAAATATTCTTACATCTACTTTTGTAGATGTTTTAATTAAGTCTAGACTTGCCTAAAAATTATCCCTTAAGACATTTATCAGTGGCTCTTTAATTGATATATCGTGACTTATTAATGAGAATTTTCACATATTTATAAAATAAAATCATTGAACTCACTTATTAGCGTTAGCTCGAATAAAGAATGTGATGTTAAACACTTTACTACATGATGCCTACTCCTTTATTCTTATATAGATGATAAAAAAAAAATAACTACTCTTATACTCTATTTCTAGCAAGGAAGGAAAATATATATATCAACTCATTATGTATCAATATCTGTGCATAAATGTACCCACAATTCAGTACTTACACTAAATTATAAATCATGAAATTATAAATATAATTTCACATCATATTCATCAATATATATATGCACAAGTAATAGACACAATTCTAAATCGTAGTTTTTTATAAATTCATTCTCATTTCGATATTTTAAATTTATATTCGTAAAAAAAATCATAAATTCAAATTTATAAAACAATCAAATCTTTAAATTTATTTTCAAATTTATTTTATAACAAAGCATTGAAAATAAATTTATATTCATAAAATATTTAATTCATATCATTAAAAAATATTAAAATATACATTCATCTACTTACTATTTATGAAAGGGTCACACTTTCAAATTTAGATCCCTCGCTATGTAAGATTTTTCACTGTTATATTCTTGCTTAAATAAAATTTATTCATATACAAACTTATTAACGTACTATATTTATTCTAAGTAATGCGATCATGATGTGACATGCAATGCATATATTTTTTAGTTGATATTTATTGAGGCATCTAGTCATGGTTATATTCAACATATCCAAATTATTTTATGCTCACATAACTTATTTTTTGATTTTATTATACTAATTCTTATCTAAATAACTTACTATATATCCAAATTTATATCAAATTTCTAATACTATTGTTCAATATTCAAAACATATACCAATGTAATATTAAAATAAATAATAAGATCTATTATTATTCTGCTATTTTAATCCATTATTATTTTACTATTTTGGCCCATTTCAATTTAACATATGTTTATCTAAAAAAAAATCAAAAATTTTAAAAATAATCGTAACAACTAATTTATCCACTAATTATAAAATATTCTTGTAAAAATTATATTATTATTTTTCTAAAATTTTAACAATTATACAACATAAAATAGAACTTAAAATTATAAAATTTAATATTTAAATATATAAAAATATTACTATTTATCCTATACCTTGATTTCATGTCAATTAAGTATGTATATACTTAATGTAATAGTTTTATATGCGTAAAATACTACAACGTGTTATAAATTATATATAGTACATTTAAAAAAATTTAAGAATTAAATATAAGTTCCACACGTTATATATTCTAAGAAACGCTCAATTTCATGTTCCACGAATTGAAAATCTTTGGATGATCCGTATTTTTCATTCTTAACTCCATATATTTTTATTTCATGTATAGAATCATTTATCAATCTGCCCACTCCGCCATCCTTTCATGTTACATATAATGATATATATGCAACTTCTCTTGTGCAGTGTTTGTAAATGGGAAGTTCTGCAAGGACCCAAAGCTTGCCAATGCAAACGACTTCTTCTTTTCAGGGCTAAATATTCCCAGAAGCACGGCAAATCAAGTGGGTTCAACGGTCACAACGGTAAACGTAGATCAAATTCCAGGACTCAACACTCTTGGCATATCCGCAGTTCGTATTGACTACGCACCGAATGGCGGCCAAAACCCACCCCACACACACCCCCGTGCCACCGAAATCCTAGTAGTCCTGGAAGGAACTCTTCACGTTGGTTTTATCACATCAAACCAGCTAAATAATACACTCATCGCCAGAGTCCTGAACAAGGGAGATGTATTTGTGTTTCCAATTGGATTGATTCATGTCCAAATCAATATAGGACCAACAAATGCAGCTGCCATTGCTGCTTTGAGCAGCCAGAACCCTGGTGTTATTACAATAGCTAACGCCGTCTTCGGAGCTGATCCACCAATTGATCCATATGCTCTCGCTAGGGCATTCCAGCTTGATCCGTTTGTGGTGAAATCTCTTCAAGCAAAGTTCGGGTCTAACTAGGGAGAGAAATGAACTCAAAGTATCAAATTATAATATTGTAATAACCAAAGAGGGTTGCCAATGAATCTCTCTCCATGTCGCTGATATGTTGTTTCTATATATCATAATTACAATAGTTTCTTTAAGTATCCCCAAGAATTTATTATTAGAATATATGCGAGACACTCTATAGACTTTGGAGATGTGAAGTACTTAAAAAGAACGTGCACATTCACAACCTTGATTGAGTTGGTAAAAAGTAAATTTACTCTTACTTGAATTTTGTCAAATATAACGAAGTTCAAGCAAAAGGTCTTGTGTTGTCCCGCTACCAAATGGGGTAATATTACCGGAACCCAATTACATATTATCGTGTATATTCTTCGTATAAAATTTAAGATCATCATCAATATATTTTGTACAAACAATGATATGTAGTGGTATGATTTCATCATAACACCTAAAACTTTCACATAATCTTATCTTATCCTTTAGTACTGTTTCTATATGTTTAGGTCAAACGTGCACAAGTATCAAAATGGCAGTCGAATATACCTTCAATTGTAGAATCCTGACAACTTGTCTTTCTTCCAAAATCCAGCAGTTGCATGAATCGAACACAGAATTAAAATTGAAGATCAGAAAAACAAACATCCAATTAAAGACGAGGAATATTACTGTTTCCCCCCAAAGGTTCGGCCAAATACTTCATTATCCCTTGTAGTTTGAAAATTAGCCATTACCCCCTTTCGTGTCACTAATTTAACAGTTTTTGTCTTTGGTTTTTGTGAATTTAAACCGAGTAGAACAGAGTCAAATATGTTGACACGATCTAAACGGAAAACCATTTGAAATAATACGTGCAAAAATTCTAAATTTTTAAACTTATGACAACTCAGACTCGAGACCTTCAATTAGTAGACAACATTCCAACCCTTGAGCCACTAAAAATTTTAACAAATAACAAATGAACTGTAATATATATTCTATGAGACAACGAAATATTGTTATTTTTTACTTTAAATTTTAAAGAGATAATAACTTATCTTGCAAAAAAAATAAATTATGATAAATTGGTTTTAACTAAGAATTACCAATCTTAAATATAAATTTGACAATCTTAAATAACTTTTTAACGTTATAGTTGGTATAATAAAAAATATATTTTCATCATCATAAATTATTTTTAAATTATGATGAATTTGTTTTAACTAAGAATTACCAACTTAAATTAATTTTAACTAATTAATTAAGTCCAATAAACACAATACAAATTAAATAGAAAAGATAATAGAATTTTAACATAATTTGGATTTTTCAATTCTATATTTACCAAGTTCAGATAAAAATAATCCAATAAGAAAAAAAATGATTATAAGTACTAATAAACTTAAATAAAATAAAAATATCCTCTTATATTTATAGTCGTCTTGAATCTTTTTAGTTGGACCATTGAGCAAAATTCTCTTGTCTTGATGCATCAAAATTCATTTGACTTAACTCAATAAAACTCCCTTACTAGTTATCGTTGAATTCTTTTCAACAAGTATAAGTTTTCTCTCAAAAAGCAACAAAAAAACTTCTTGACAACAATTTTTTTAAGTTTATAAAATTAGATATTATAGACTAATAATAGCCATTAAATTGTTACTTAAATAATAAGAATAATTTATAAACAACTTAAAAAAGAAAGAAATCAAGGAAATAAAATTATGCAGCTCTCTTCTACTTTTGGTGTTCACTTAGTTGCTATATGAAACAAATAAGCCACATATATAGCACAAACCTAGCCCTTGCTTTGTGTGATTTTGTTTCTTAAAATAAAAAAGAATAAAACTTTCTAATTAAGAAGAAATCTTTCCTAAATAGAATTCTTACTTCTTTCTCTTATAATAAGTTTTCTTGTTAACCATAAAGATCAACATTGCTTAATATAACTAAAAAATCTAAAAAGGAAAACATGAAGGAATAGTATTGCATCTAATAAACAATAACCAACGTAGCATGTTACAATATAACAGTTGAATATAGGTTTTCAAAATATGCCAATAATACAAACCTTAACAATTTATAATTTATTACTATTGATGAAAAGATATTTTTGTTATGAATATACTTATTTACTTTTTTAATTTTTTAAATTAGTCCTAAAATTTTACCAAAAAAATAACTTTTTTGTCTAAAAATTACATATTTATTATTTAGAATTTTTGTATGGTTAATATTCACATTTATCTTATTTTGAAATAAGATATATATTATAGATTGAATAATATTGTTTTTTAAAAAAATGAAGTGATGAAATTGTTGTTTGCCATAGGTATTAGGTAAGAACCAAATATTTTTCATCTAAAGTAGTTTAATTTTTCCTAAAAATAAACATAGACAATGACTCGTTAAAATGTCTAACTACTAGCTAACATTAGGTATTAAATAATTTATAATAATTCTTCAATATTTTTATTTGATTTTGATCAATTTGTACTTTTTAAAATACCAATTTAAGCAATTCAATGCTGAATTTGTATAAAAATAACGTTAATTTCATCGTATTTGCATTTTAAAAATATATTTAGGCATTCCTACCAAAGATTTGAATATGATGTAAATTAACGTTGTAGTTTTCTTGTACATCCAAACCATCCCTGTTTAGGGCAAAATAGCAATGATTTTTACACCAATTTTTAATTTAAAAATGCGTTATAAAAGAAGAAAGGTATGTAGTCGACAACTAGTGTTTTTATTTTAAATAACACGGTGAATAAAAATTAGAATACTTGAATGAAGAATGTACAAATATATGTCCATTCAGTAACTGGAAAAGAGGCAAAACTAGAAGCGGTGTTTTAGAGGATGTGTTGCTGTACATGCGCGTATTAATATTATAAGACAAATCAAAACATAAGAAATTTCTGATAGGTGGTATAGTGCTTAGGAAATCATTATCATGGCACAACCAACATGAACTACTCACATGTTTTCGGTATAACTTTTCTGCTTTGTTTATTTATTTTTTTTTTTTGTGGGGTCATGTTGGCAAACTAACGAGTAATGAATGACCTGCCTGCCCATTTCACCACTGTTGAAATTTCAGCAAATATGTACATACATACAAAAGGCAGCTAATAAATTGAAAATTATCAACTTAATTATTTAGTATCTGCCCAAGTCAAGTCACCGTTTTCAAAAAAAAAATCATAATAAAATTATTCTCTCTTTTGTAAATTCAAAAATGGCTAAAACTCACATGCGACATCCTCTGTTGAATAAAACAGATTGATCTCTAATTTTGTTATTTATTTATTCCAAATATTATAGAAGCTTGTAAATATGATATTTTATTTTCTGTCATGTCAATTTGATATTTTTAAATATATTTATTCTCTGAAACAGTTAATTTTTATCTAAATATTTAAAGATGCTAGTAGGGTTCGAGCAGTATAATTTTCTAGAGTGATACAATAGGCTCAAATTTCAACCCCATTTTGATTTATTTCTCATAATATTTTCACCTATTCCCATGTGCCAGATAAGAAAAATGATCACTTCCATAACAGTAGTAATAATAATAATAATAATATTACTATTATTATAAACAACAAAGAAAATGTGCGTAGTTGTTGAAGAATTTTTCGTCCACTCAAGAAATTTTTGACAACTCCACTGACTGCTTCAGTAATTGACATCCATCTATAAATAATACATAGACGTGTGTTATCTCCATGCAATACAGGGTGTAAGATACCCCGCACATGCCATCATCGAAGCAAAGCTTAGTCACAATGAAAACTGCTGATTTCCTTGTGGTTATTTTCCTCTTGGCTTCGGCCGTCCCATTTGCCACTGCAGGTGATCCTGGCCCTCTTCAGGATTTCTGCGTGGCCATCAACAACACCAACACTGGCGGTTCGTACACTCTTGCCATTCCGAATTCGTTAACGTGTCTTACTAGTTCCGATCTATTTAAATTTCATTTGATTTGTAATTAATTAAAAAAAACATATCAATGGAATACAGATTTCAATAATAACGTGCATTTATATCATCTCATTTTTTTTTTTTTTTTTTTTTTTAACCTGCAGTGTTTGTGAACGGGAAGTTCTGCAAGGACCCAAAACTTGTAACAGCACAAGACTTCTCATTTTCAGGGCTCCACATTCCAAGAAACACAGCAAATCCAGTTGGTTCAAATGTTACTCTTCTAGATGTAGATCAAATTCCAGGAGTTAACACTCTTGGAGTAGCTTTAGTTCGTATTGACTATGCATCATATGGTGAAAACCCGCCTCACGCTCACCCCCGTGCCTCTGAAATCCTAGTAGTCCTGGAAGGAACTCTCTACGCTGGTTTTGTGACATCAAACCAGCTAAATAATACACTAATAGCCAAAGTCTTAAACAAGGGAGATGTATTTGTGTTCCCAATGGGTTTGATTCACTTCCAATTCAACATTGGAAAAACCAATGCTGTCGCCATCGCTGCATTTAACAGCCAGAATCCTGGAGTTATTACAATAGCAAACGCCATCTTCGGATCAAATCCACGTATTAATCCTTATATTCTAGCCAGGGCATTCCAGCTGAACCTGAATGTGGTGAAATCTCTTGAAGCAAAGTTCTGGATTCAGAACACGTGAAGAAGTAATGATATGAAGTAGTAAGCTAGCTTGTCCCTGGATAATAAAGTTTTCTCCCTACGTTTATGTTTCCCGAGGGGTCATCCTTATTATACATGTCATGTAATGAACATGAAGAGGTTTGCTAGCGGACTAGCTCTCTTCGTGTTGTGGTATAAAGTTATCTGTTGAGCTTCTCTCTCTCAATTGCCCCTTTTTTTTTTTGTGTGTATATATTTATTTTTGTTTAAAAGAAAAAGGCCTCTAATGTGCACACATAAAAAGACAGAGAGAGCCGTCCAACCATTAAAATTTTTTCAAAAAATATAATAAAATTAAATTTTTTAAAAAAAAAATGAGGGAATATCACACTCTTAGCGATTTCTCTATTCAAAAAAATGGCACAAAGACAAAATTGTATCCCGTATACATGATTATGCAATTCTTTGTTAATAATTCTTTGCATGGAAAATTGTTGTTTCAATAATTTTTTTTTCATAAAAAAAAAAATTGCAATAGCTAGCAAGAGCGGACTATTTAATTAGTCTCAAGTCTAAGGTCCGTATTTTAGACAACGGAAATTTGTGCATGATTGTTACTTACCAATTTATTGTTAAATTAGTAGGTGCTATGTAGAAGCTTGCAGACAGACGTCAACACTAAAGAACGATTATTTGTATTAGTCCTCTCCCAATTCTATGTACAAAGAACTGTTTTTTTTTTTTTTTTTTTTTTTTGGCTTGCAGTTCTCCATACATAAAATCATAGATCCACATTTTAGAAGAGCTTACATGTTAGCACCTCAAAATTTCTTAAGGGAACTCATCAAATTTAATTTCTCAATCATTTTTGCTTAACTACACCAACTAACTATAATTTAATCTTCATTTAACTTGAATAATTCTTAAACCTATATTTGCAAATAGGATTATGTTTTATCTGCAGGACATACCTCAACCGTCTCAAGTAAACTCTCTATGAATCTCTTTACAATGACAATCCCGAGGGGCAACCAATCCCCATTGTTGATTAATTTATCATAATTTTATTTTTCTTTGGAACTAAGAGCAAAACAAAGCTGCTTATTCTTCAATTCATTCAACAAACCCCAAAGATACTGGATATACACATTATGAATGCACAACACAGTTGCAGATGAATCAACTCCATAAAAATTGCCAATCCTTGCTATAAGCAACTTCCACAGCAAGCATAATTGCATAGGGATCCACGAAGAAAGAATTGTGAACCTACGATTACAAATCCATTGAAGCTTTTTGATTGTTTATGGTTTTGTTTTTTTCCTTTTCTTTTGGGGGAAATTAGAAAGTTGTTTCCTAGAATTTTTTTGCCACCTATAGACGTGTATATAGTTGGAGACATGCATAGAAATTGGCTACCAATGCCATGTTATACTGGGTAGACATGCGTGGAGATTGGGTGCCTATTTGGGTATTACAAAAATAATGTGTGGTAGACAAGAATTGTGAATCAGTAAATACAACGACGATGCATTTATGTACACAATTTTATCATTGTGTTTGCGTAACCACCAGCATCAAGTCAGGTGAACATTAGTTTCCTTTAACAGAAAGGCACAAACACAAATGCCAAAGGCTGGTCCGGGCTGAAGCTTCATTCATGAGCAGTTTCAACTCCCAATAGGAGCTAGCCAACAAAGCCAATAATGCTCAGTGCATGTAATGGCCTAAACCAAAATTTTAATATGCCTAATGCACGTCCTAGTTTATCGAATCCAGAGTCCAATTATGTCCTTACCCTCACCAAGAACCCTGTTAAAACACTTTCAGCAAACAACTGAAATGATGTTACAAAATAAGTTGATAAAATAGTAACTGAGAATCGAAAAGGAACATCTACAAATCCTTTGAGCTGCCCCCCAATGGCGCTCCCCAAATAGGTTCCTCCAAAGAACAAGTAGATGCCCTCTTATAAGGAAGTCCCCATTATGACTGATTCTCCTGGTCAAAACATCATGTCGATGATAAACATGAAACTGCTTACAGAACAAAAGACCGAAATTTTTCAACTGTAGTTAACACAAATATAGCTAATCTTTAACCATTAGCACTAAATCACACTAAGGAATCCCAATCCTGTATTAACAAGATCGGTAATTGATTTTACCATACCGAAGCTGCTAGAGAAAAGTATTAGATTCAATTTAACTGAACTACAAATTTAAATGTGAATCAGAAATCATAACATTCATACCCAAGGAAAATGTTCCAGACTAATCATATTTTGAAGTCATCAGTCTCCCTTTTCCTAACACCAAATTTTCATCAACTAGCCAAACTAAACATTAAACTAAGAACCCACAAAACAAGTATAAAACACTACAGTTACTCACTCTTACAAACAAAATTGGTTGGAAAACACAACCAAAAGCACAAGAACTGCAAATATATGACAGAGATTATGGATTGCATGTTATAACAGTAAATTCTCTTTCTAACTGTGGCAGTTATTAAACTTATTCATTAAAGTCAATAGGATATTGCGAACAATGTAAGTCTGTTTGTGCAAGAAGTCATGACCTTCAAGTCAAATTATAGTGTAAAGAGATACGAGAATAGCAAATACACACAACTGCATAAACACCAACAGTGTAAAATCACTGATCCAAAACAGTTCATCTTTGGTGGATCTCATCCAATCACAGAAGTCCCGACCAAACCGTGCAATAACTAAAATATTAAATGGTGCTACAAAAGGCAAGTATTATAGATATTATTGTTTTATGATCTATTGGTTGCATAATCATTCCACACATAAAATGCAGCAATGAAATGTGCTTATGAATAAGCAAATTAAGTACACACAAAGTGAACAGATAATCAAAAAGGCAAAGCTGAATGGCAAAGTTGAAAGTATGCACAATTTCCCAAACAAAATCTAATACATTTTAACGGGAGCCCAATTATTTTTAACCCCTGACAAATAAATTTCTCATAGCTCTGCATCATAGATTTCAGCGTCAACAAAATCTTCATCCTGTCTAGTAAATCCGAAATTGATACAGCAAAACAATTGATGTCATATCCACCAATACTTGCTACCCTCCACATATGCACCTCTATCAACCAATAGATTTCAGAAATAAAAAATTGCAGAACACTTTTCTTGGAAGCCACAATCAAATTGGACGCCCCAAATTTACCAATTCTGGCACATCCAGTTAGATGAAAATGAAATTTTTGGACCAAACAAGAAGCTTGTAAATTATTTCTTAATCCTTAGATTTCGAAAAAAATCAAAATACCTATTTTACATTGGTTCTCCCACAGACTTCATTTTCTTAATAGTTCATTCTGCTTCCTCAACAGTACACTAGTTGAACATTGCAGTCCCAAATAAAATTGAATTTAATAAAGAAATAAGGAAACCAAATCACAAATTAGCTTAAGGTAAAAGGTAAAGTGAGATAAATTGAACAAAAATATTTGTTCACTAAATGTGAGAATCTATTGTATGTTACTAAAATCTAATTGACAAATATATTAGCAAAAATTCATTAATGATGCCAACTTACAAATAAGTAAATAACAAATGGAATGCCAATTTCCAGAATAGCTAACTTTTCACTACTCACATCATTTTTTAGCAGAGTGTTGAGAATTAAAAAGCATTGTCCTCAACTGCCAATCAGCAGGCATCAAACAGACTGAAGCGATACCTCCAACTGCTCCATCTTCTTAGCCAAATCATGCTTCCCACAATTTTTCAACCCATCAATAACCAAATCAAAGCACCTGGAAATTGGCCTCAACCCCATCTCAGTCATCTCCACCAAATAATTTGCCGCCTCAATGAACCTTCCCCCTCGTCCACACATTGTTATCAACATCGTATAAACCGGCCTATTCGGAGGATGCCCCTTAATCTTCATCTCACTAAAGAAACAAAATCCATCATCAAACTGCCCCCTCCCAAACATCCCCTTAATTATTGGAGCATACAAGCTTGGAAATGGCTTGTGGCCATCCTCAACCAAATTATGCAGCAATCTAAAGGCTTCATCAACCATACCCTCCTTAGAAACAGCTGGAATCAAAATCTTATATGTATTCACATCTACACACAAACCTAACTTACAAGCATTATAATACATCTCAACGCAGAAACCAATCTCCCCAGATTTACAAATTGTTTCAATCAACGAATTAAATGTTTCCAAATCCGGTACAGACCATTGTTTAATCATTTTATTTACCATCTGCTTAGCAGATTCTAAGTAACCAGCGTTTAACAACCCTTGAATCAACAAATCACGACCTCGAACAGGCGGATTAAACCCGTTATCGCTCATCTCTTTCAAAAATTCTTGTGCTTCTTTCATTTTACCAGAAGAACACCAAGCGTTCACAAGTATTGCATACGTTCTTTTATCGGGCACAATCCCTTTTCTTACCATCCTCCTAATTAAAGCATAAGCACCATGAAACAACTTCACCTCACATAAAGCAAACAACAAAGAATTATACAATACAAGAGATTGCTCACAATTAAAAGCATTACATTTATTAAAAACTTGAACAGCATTGTCTAACAACCCGTGTTTACCAAACTCTTCTATAATGAAACAGAGAGTTTCCGGCGATACTGAAAGGTTGTAAGGCCTCATGTGCTCGATTGTTTTCCACATGGACTGGTAGCGCTTGTGCTGTGCCAAGTTTCTGATGAGTTGTTCAAACTCGAGCGAGGTGGGAGAGTAGTGTGCGCGTGCCCAGGTGAAGAAGCGGAGGGATTCGGAAGGGGAAGCATGGCAAGCGCGGAGGACGCGGTAGACGAGCTCGGAGGTGAGTGTGAGGTTGAGTTTGGAGAGCGTGCGTTCTGGGTAGATGTCGTGGCGGACTATGTTGGCGATGTGGTTTATGGCTGCAAAGTAGTCGTCTTTGGAAGTTTTAAACGCATTTGTGGCGGTGCTTATGGCTTTAAGAGTGGTAACGAGGTTTAGAGTTCGGTTTCTGAAGAGAGAAATGGACATTTTTTATCTTTTTTTCTGGAAGATTGGGTTACTCTGGACTGTTTCTTCCTCTCATGGACGTATACAACGTGTTTGTCGGAATTTCCCAACGAAGGTAAAAAGTGGACGGCCAGCCCCTTTTTTGACGCGTTTGTTTTGCTGTACTGCAGAGGATAAATTTAACTGTTTGTACAATTTATTAAAATACTCTATTTTTACTGACTTTAATTGGCTGATGCAGACCGGCGGCTCACCGGTGGCCTTCCCTCACTGCACAATTTTCCTTTTTTTTTTTTAATAATAATAATATTATACTAAAATAATAATAAAATAAAACCCAATTATCTTCTAGGGATTAATCTGTTACAATTAAGAGACTAAGNACAACGTGTTTGTCGGAATTTCCCAACGAAGGTAAAAAGTGGACGGCCAGCCCCTTTTTTGACGCGTTTGTTTTGCTGTACTGCAGAGGATAAATTTAACTGTTTGTACAATTTATTAAAATACTCTATTTTTACTGACTTTAATTGGCTGATGCAGACCGGCGGCTCACCGGTGGCCTTCCCTCACTGCACAATTTTCCTTTTTTTTTTTTAATAATAATAATATTATACTAAAATAATAATAAAATAAAACCCAATTATCTTCTAGGGATTAATCTGTTACAATTAAGAGAATAAGAGTATCACCCTATCTATTTTTTTAATTATTAAAAAATTATTTTATTTATATAAAAAATATTATTTATTATATATTTTAAATTTTTAATATATTTTATTTTTTATTTTAATATTATTTATATTTTTTTAAATTTTTTAATTAAAAAATTTTTTAAATGTAAGGGTACTTCAGGTACCATAAGTAATCCCCGTCTTACACGTTACTCCTTTATTATATACATTGCAAGACAATATCCTATATTACAAGACAAGGTATATGACTTAATATTTTCATCTTTAACTAGATTGCATCTTTTTTTTTTTTTTACTTGTGATTATCCCAGTTTTAATTTTTTTTTTTTTTAAATTAATCATTTTTAATGCACTTACAGACATAAATCTTACTTTTGATCTCTTTCACTATGAAATACTTAGTTTGATTTTAAATACCAACGAGCTTGCGTCCATCAATTTATTAGATAACAATTAGAAGGGACCCTTAAAATGATGATCTTTCAATAAATTATTCACAATGATTTGAGAGGAGATGAAAAATGAGAGTTTTTAGGGCCGATGAAAGGTTCCAGGTTGAATGAGAACTATTGGGAATCAAATTAGAATATCAATTCTAGAACCAATTCTTTTTGGTTCAGTTTCGATTCTGACACCCGACCCGACCACCAAAAATCAAGATAAGCCTCAAAATTCTCAAATCTCTTATACTCTTCACAGTCTTCAATCTTCTCTCTTATTGCTTTTGAATATATCTAGGGTAGAAAATCTCCAAATTTGCAAATCGATTCTCCCCGACCTTTTCTACTTTATATCGGAATGTCTGAAATTTCAGTTTGTTTGTTTTCAATTGGTTCAGTTGCACTTAATTTTACTTGTTTTTTGCCTTAAATTTTTGTGGGTTTTCAGACCCTTTCATAAGGTTTGGTTGGTTAAGGACAATGCAACACGGACTGTATTAGTTTGTTCACAAACTATTTGTTTTGTGTTTTTTTTTTTTTTTTTTTTGTGTTGAATAGGGAAAATAGAATTTTCTTTTCCTTTTTTGAGCGTGTCATTAAATCTATTTATATTTTTGAGATTGCTCTTACATGGGGAAACAAAATATTGTTGTATCTCTTTACGTGTTTCATCATGTAGAGTTACTTTCTTTCTACATTAATGCTTTTTTTTTTTTGCTTTTTAGATGACGAAACGGAGTGACTTTTAACTCTTTATGTTGCTGCTGGCTTGATGTTTCTTATATTCTTCAACTTATGTTGCTTTGTGGTCTCTGTTAATGTGCTAATAGAATTGTGATTTTATTTTGTTTCTCGAATAAGTTTCTGGGGGAAGATGATGAAGAACTGTACCCAAGAGAAAATGCACCGGGCATTTGGCTATCTGCAACGACTGACATAATGATTATTGCTCTAATACTTGCTATGTTTTTAACATTTTTAAAGTTTGTGTGCAAGTTCATTGTAACTTGTTGGTCTATGAATTATTAATGTTAGAGAATATTTGTTGTTCAAGTTTAGTTTGTGTTTATTCAATGAGAACAAGGAGTTGATCCTCTTTTTTTTTAAAATAAAAAGATAAAAATTGACATTATGATGGATTTATGTGATTTTGCTCTCGGAAGCTTGGGGAGTCAAACTTGACCTTGGTGCCTTCAAGGAAGAAGAAAATAAGATTTGGCTAGAAAACAAGTATTGGTAGTGAGAATTTCTTATGGATGAAAATATATACTGATTAATGTTATGGCTGGTTCTTTTTTGTTTGTTTGTGAATTAAAAAGTTGTCATTGTACAAGTTACCGAATCACATGATAGACGCAAAGTTTTTCATGTTCTTTTTTTGATATTTAAAATTATAAAATATCTTATAATTAAATCTAAACTAAATTAAAATTTCTTTAATTTTAAAATTTTAGAATCAATTTTATTTAAAGTAAGTTTTAGTTTTAAGTAAAATTAAAATTAAAACTTAATATATTTACTCTTAATAGTTTCTTAGCCTGAATAATATTTCAAGTCAAGGATTTTGATGTTGCTTTTTGTAATTTGTATCATTTTGTTTTTAATTTGACATCTTGTCATGGAATGAAAAGGTCAAGGAATCCAACTTTCAGAGACATAATTTTATTATTTTGCCTTTTTGCCTTTTGAGTGTAGGGTGGAATGGAGCAGGATTAAGTTGTGTGAAACTTTATTTCTAATGAAAAAAATGTCCTTTTTTTTTTTCTTTTGTAAAAAACATTATTTTTTTTAGTACATTTATAAACACGGGTACAATCCAAAAAACAACTTTTATTTATGTTCAAGAGGAAGAATTTCACATTAAAATATTCATAAATTTTTATTAACTTTAGTATGTAAACAAAATTTTTGACTCTTGTTTCATTCAATAAAATTTGTTTTAAGTGTCGAACAAAGTTTTCACCCTTTGAGCAATTTTTTATAGAAAAAAATAATTTATATGTTAATTTTTTTCAACAAAATTTGTTAAAATATTTAAAATAAAAAAAATAAGAATAATTTTGTTCAAGTATATTCTTTTTAAAAATAAATAAAAATGCTTTTTCAATTGAGGCATAATTAATAATAACCCAATAATATAATTAAAAAATAACACCCAAGAACAAAATTTGTTAAAATATTAAAAATAAAAAGAAGAAAAATATAATTTCGTTGAAATACACTCTTTTTAAACATAAATAAAAATGCTTTTTCAATTGAGCTGTTATTAAAAATGAACCAAAAATATAATTAAAGAAAATTTTGACAACTTAGAGAAAAGTTGTGCGCAATGAAAGCATTTTCCAACCAAGAGCAGTTTTAATAAGCATTTTCAGCGATCAGAGTCTTTAGACTATTTTTATTTTTCTGGCTTGATGCGAAACAAACATCGAGCCTTGCATCTCTGCTGAAATGCATTGATGGCTTGAAGTCTATAATTCTAATATTTTCAATCCCCCCACACAACCCAACACAAACACAACCACCCCCCCATCCCCCCCTTTTTTTGGTCTTTATATTTGATATCGGATGATAGTGATGACGAAAGAAAGAAGAGTTTTACCTTCCAAAAAACCGAAAAGGTGAGAATACTGGGTGTAATTATATTGTTATCTTTCAAATATCCGTGGTTTCATCAATCTTTTTCTTAGATAGAGAAGCAGATCGAGTCGAAATCCATCAGCACTGATTTGACATCATAAACACAGCCATGGCGTCATTTGAATAAGTGAACAATCATTTTTTTTCCCTTCGCTATTTTGTTTTTCCTTTTTTTTTCACTTATCTCTGTAAATCCCGCTTCTCTCCGTCTACCTATCTATCGGAGGGGAAGTCCACGTCATTCTCAGTAACTTTAAAGTGTTGGGGCTTCTGCCCTGAGCAATAGAGATTCCACATTTTGAAATATGACCTCTCCAGATTCCTAACCTGCAATTCCGTCAAATACCGTAATTTTAAGCACTTCTCCCATCAAACGGGAAAACTCTCTTTAAGAAATACGAATCATACTATCAGTTATTAACTACTCACCCAACGTGCCGTGTCAAATAAGGGGCAAGTCAGGCGCACGGACTTCAATTTATTGGTAAGTGCCTGGAGCTTGTGCCGATTCAACGCCAAGGTTACTGCCCTGTCTTCATACTCTTTCATACTGTAGGTAAATAAATGTAAAAAATTGGGCTTTTTCTTCCAAATAGTGGAAAAAAAATAATACAGCTTAACAAGGGCAATACCAACACAAAAGCAGCAAAACATTTCACAGCAAATGTATGGGCTTAAACACCAGCAAACATGTCTATATCTTTGTGAACATAAGAAATAATTCCTACCTGTTAACAATCATCTCATCCCCAAGTCCAGTGGCAAGACAGAGTGAGCCAGCAACCCTAGTAGCCATTTTCTCAAGAGGCAGAGTCACCATTGGTAAACCTGCCCATAAAATATCTGTTCCTGTAGTGTGCGCATTGCACAAAGGCCTGAAAGGATATTAGGAACAAAGCAAAAAGTACAATAAGCTAGTGAGCATACAGAAAGAAAGGGGGAACAATTGGAGTGAGTAAAGGGAAAAAAGTTTACGTGTCAAGGAATAGATCTGCTAAAGCACTGCGCCTGATATGTTCATGTTTCATGGCAACATCAGTAAAAATTATTTGGTCTGGCTGCAGGCCCTGTGCAACAGCATCTGAATAAAAGCCACCAATCCACAGTGTTCAGTTTCATATTTGATCAATTAGAGTCCATGAAAAGGAGTATATAGAAACAAAAAGGCACTAAATCTAAAAACCATATTTGTGTTAAAAGTTCTTTCAGAATGTAATTAAACAGTAACTTACATGCACGGAGTCTCATCTCTCCAGCAGCTGGGAACCTAAGGAGCCAAAGTGCGCTGTTGGGGACTCTTTTAAGAATATTGCACCTAAACAAAAAAAAAAAGATCACATGAATCTGAGAAGCCAAGACGTGTCCAACTGCTTATATTTGACAAATGAAACAAGGACTATCCTTGTGTTACCAAGCATTAAAGATTTCAGGATCCATTTTGTACAGCTGGTTGAAACAGGCAAATATAAATTTGTCTTCAGGGAGACCATAATCAGATCGTCTAGGCTGGCACTTTGGATCCAAAACATCCAGATTTTTCTGCAAACAATATTAATAGTCGCAAACATAAGCTTCCCCCTTTCTAAAATAGGACCATGAAAGATAATATAAAGCGTTCAACAACTAAAGCACAATAATACCGAAAAAGACTGACCTGCTTATAATCATTAACGAAGTAGCAATGAGGAAGATGCACAAGCTTTTCCGAATAAATATGGGCAAAGCATAAAGGTGAAACAAACTGGTAATAAAGAGACATGTTAGAGAATTAATGACAAGAAAAAATAAAGTCTTCGACAGTTCAAAGAGGTCCTTCAATTCCCACCTCATCAGTGACCAAGTAATCAATGTAAGTTGCTCCAGTGGTTCCAGGAAACCCCATGTATGAAACCTGTATAGGCACAGGCTGCATGGCAAATATTTCATTTCTGGCCCCCTGCAAAGTAACAAGAGCCATGGTTTTAAGTCATGAATTCAAATGAAAAATAATTTATATGCTAATAGTTATGCAGGGGAAAAAAAAAAAAAAAGAGGAGGAACAAAACAAAACAGAAAACCAAAAGAAGGAACATTTAGAAAAATTAGAACATCATACCTTGGTATAACCATTGAGATTGACAAGGATCTGTATCTTGTCCTCATTGATCAGTTTGGCAATCATATCTGAAGACATGGCAGAGACATCAATGAAGTGCTCAGCTTCCGACTGGGTACGCTGTCTCCATTCAGTACCGTCATTTGGACTCAAGGCATAACAGAATACCTGCACAATCTTGTTAATTCTTACATGTAATGACAAAGAAAAGCATGTAGAAAACCAAGCAAGTTTTTTTAAGTGGCTAATGCGATAAGCACCAAATTACAAACCTCAACATTTTCTCTGTTGTGCATGCCAAACACAGACCCCATAAGATGTGACAGTGGGTGATTACCAAAGTCACTGCTCACATACCCAACCCTTAATCTTCCAAGTCCACCATCATGCCTAATACGAATTGGGGCAGGATGATTGAAGGGAGGAATAGCAAAGCGAGATGCAACAATTGAGCAATGCGCTGCATATTTGCGACTGCAAAAAGTACGCAAAATGTTATAAGGAAACAGTCTTTCATCACAATCACAAGTAACTACATATCATGGTAAGATAAGAATCTTACCTAATTTCAAGTGCAAGCATTGGATCAATGGGATATGCTATAGCATGGAAAGGCTGCACACTGGGAAGAACTGACATCTGAAACAAAGATTGTGGCAGTTAGAGCCCTAACTCCAGAAAAAATATTCAAGGGAAACCGAACTACTAAAATAGCAGAAATTAAAGATAGCAGACATTAATTCTTACATTGACCTGTCTCCTGATAATCCCCTCAACTTCAGAGAACATTCTATCGCGATCCTCCCAACTACAGACACACTGGAAGGAAAAGTGAAAAAATAAAATTGTTTTACATCACCCAAATAAACATGCAAAACACTCCATATTGGCCTAAATAAATAAACATGGTGCAACTCACCAAAAAAATTACACGAATCAAAATCTTGGCATATGCTACACATTTCATGATCAAAATTATTCCTGACATTAATATGTCAGATAAAAACTACCAACCTTGTACTTGATCGTGCTTACTGACCATCAAGGCATTCCATATTATCTAAAATGCATATATATTTAAACTAAATTGAACACTGTTTCTAGACCATTCTAAATTTGACCATCATAAACAGTGAGAAGACCAACTGCACAAAACTACTAACAACTTTTACTTATTTTGAGTAAGAAGAACAACTAATTCATTAGAATATTGTTTCTAGTATCTTCTATAATTATATGATCATACAGTAAAAGGTGCATTAGAATTTCTGAATAGTTGTTCAAATGAATGATACTTGCTTCTCGCAGCTATGACTTTCTATCAATGTTGAAATATACAGGTCATGCTTATGACATTCTTTACTGACAGAAGATGGCACCCAAACACCATTTATGAACCACCGTGTATAAATGGCTGAATCAAGTTAAGTCGAACAAAACAAACAACTTGACCATCTCTAGGAATTTCTTTGAAGTGCATACAAATTCAATTGCAAACAGACTGCAAGAATAAAATAGATGTGACAATACCTGTAGCGTATGTAAGAGGTTACAAGTTGCTTCAGGGAAGTCAGGTCGAAGAAGCAATGCCTGCTTGTAGCTCTTTATGGCAGCCTCCACATGTCCACTGCAAATTATATGAATCCCAAGTTAGGAATGGCGGAATAATTAGATACAATACATTTTCAACAACCCAGCAAGAAAGATATTTTTAACAGTCCAAAACTGTAGCATTCAGAATCCAGTTGAATTTTTCCACTTGCATTTCCATACATTGTAGAGGAATGAAGAGCCTCAAAGAAGAATTTTTGGTTTTTGGGATCCCACAGAGGGCATCTATAATATTATAATAAAACACTACAAAAGAAGAAGAGTGACAGTACCTATCTTTGTAGGCTGAAGCCAAATTTGCATGAGCTTCAGCCATAGTTGGACGGATGGTGATAGCACGTATATAGTCCTGGATTGCATCATTTACTCTACCAACCTCCTTGTAAGTGTTACCCCTATTTACCAGCCCATCAGCAGCCAAAGGATCAATGCGGAGAACCTCATTGTAGCAAGATATAGCATCTGCATAGTTTCCCTGTCATGAAAACACAAGAACAAGGGTCATAATACAGCTAAGACTTAAAAGCTGACCTTAGCTTAGGAATAAAAGATACAGAGAAATGAAAATTGCAGAAAGAGAAAACAAGAAACTAACTACAATAAAAGAGCAAACAACTACCTGTTGTTTATAGATCACAGCAAGATTGTTGAAAGGGGCAGACAATCCTGTCGTTATTGCCAATGTAGCCTTATAATATGAAGCAGCAGCAGCCAACATGTTCCTGCATGTTTGAAGAAGTCTCACTTACCATTAGCAAAACTTGAACACCTATTTCCAATAACCAAATCAAGGATATATCTGGCATTCATAATCACATACCATTCCATATATATATTTCCAAGATTGGTAAGTGCTTGGGGATGGCTTGGTTGTAATGTAAGACATTGCTTCACCCACCACAGAATCAATATTAAGTTCAAAAATATGAGAAAACAAACCAAAAGAAAAAAGATAGAAATTGCTTACATTATAGCATTGGATTGCTTCCTCCACCCGACCCACATCTTTCAGTGCATTACCCTACCATTCCCACCATTAAACAAGCAAAAAGTTAGTGAGCACTGTATTTTCAAACTCAAAATCTCAACATTGAAGAATAATCCAAAATAGGAAAACTAACCATATTATTGTAAGCCTCCAAAAATCTAGGATCACAAGCAATGGCTTGCTTATAATAGAGGATTGCCATATCTGTTTGACCTCGCTCATAATATGTACTAGCCAGGTTACCTGCACCATGTAATACAAAGAATGGTCATCGAAGTGAAAAATGTAAAAAATAAATAAATAAATAAAGCTCAATAGCTACCAATGCCTTGTCAAGATGCATAAAGTTAACCATTAAAAAGGCAACAATGTAATAGGCTCAATAACCTAAGCAGGTAACAAGGTTTTGTCCATCAGAAAATCAAAATTATACCGTCCAACCTAAGGTTCATAACAAGGCATGGAATTAGTCATTGATAAGACCCACATCCAAATCTCATTGAATATGACTTTAAGCATAAAAGAAGACGCTACCACAAAGCCCACTACTCATCTAGTGAAACTGAACTTAGTTTTGAGCAACAAGCCAGGCTAGAAATTTTAAAGGATTTGCACATCACTGTGGAAGAACCACCTCCAGCTATCAAGGGAGTATAACATAGAGAAATCAAGACAACTTTTCAGGGGAAAAACAATCAGCAGCAGAAAAATTGTACATATAATATTATGCAGCTGCACTCACCAAAGGATATTGCATTTGGACGTGTCTGAACTGCACGCTGATAGCACACAATAGCCTCTTGAGGCATTCCCAAAGCCTGGATAAGTCAAAAGAAATATCTTGTTTTTCTCCGAATCGGAATACCATTCCAAGCACTAGCAGCCACCTGACCTTAAGGACAAAAGGCACAACAGCTTACCTTATAAACATTTCCAAGATTTAGGTAGGCATCAGGAAATGTAGGTTTCAATTTAACAGCTTCCTGAAATTGAAGGCAGTAAAATAAAATTGAGAGAACTCCAAAACAAAACAGTTGAAACAAACAATAAAATAACAGATACAAAATTTTAAAAACAATAAGAGCCCAATAATTTCATTTCAACTATCCCTAAAAATATATCATCGCAAGCTGACATCAGAATTACTTAAAGCAGAAAACCAAATCATGTTCCAGGCAAAATTAAGATAATCAACTACATGACACTTCGCTAAAAAAGCCCAATCAAGTACCTTGTAATACTGAAGTGCTCTATTAAGATCTCCAGACTCCATAAAAAGACCCGCAAGATTTGACCATGCAATAGCAAAAGTTGGTTGTATGCGTAAGGCCTCAAGGTAGCAACTGTATGCCTGCACAAAACGTTAGATTCTGACAATTGGGAGTCTTGCACATGGAAGTTACAACAAGACCAACCATCATCTCAGCCGTGGCCTGTAGATAACAACTTGATATCTGTATAGAACTGTGAATTAAGACAGTTCCACACATGAATTGCTCCATCAGTAACTTTCCAGGAAAAAGGGAGAGACAAACAAAAAGATTTCCAAATGGTGGAATCAATGCCTTCCACCCACATGGAGGTTGGACAAAAGTCTAGGCCAGGCGAATCCAGTAGAGCACACACTCACTGGAATGAAACTACAGATGAACTACTACTGCTGCCACAGTGGGAACAGAATGCAGTACATCAGCCTATGCATTCTAACAGTAGCCAAATAGACCATAATGAAAAGAACTTTTATATAGCCCATGATTCCAAATCAAGGGCTATTTCCAACATAGAGAGACTAGTTAATCATACAATGCATAGCAATGCATGTGTTCGCACTTACCTCTTGCACTAATCCTTGTGCTTTCATTAGATTCCCGAGGTTGCTATGAGCATCAACCTACATACCAATTGATTAATAATTCATCCCAAAAATTCATGAAAACTAGGATGTTACTAAACCAAAGGTGAAGAATATTTAGGGAAAAAAAAAACAAAATGAAACATTTTGTGAGATTTTGTTCTCATTTAGAATACCATTGCTGCAGGCAATGGAAGCATCAAAGGAAAAGCATAACTGGATTACAACATACCAAAAGAGGATTTAGAGCAAGTGCCTGACGACAGCATTGAGCTGCTTCATTGAGCCTCCCTTTCCGCATGTAAGCACTGGCTAAGTTTGACCATGCATCAGCAAAGTTGGGCCGAAGCTGCACCATTGCCAGTAAACCCGAAAATAAATGAACCATTGGAATAAGGTTCAAGCCCAGAAGGAATAGGATTGATAGAAGCAAAGGAAAATGAAAATTGATTACAATTAAACAGCCTCAACAAGGTGCGAATTCATTGAGATAAACAAAAGTGACAAATTGAGCACCCTCAAGTTGAGGACGCATGCCAAGTAATCTTATCAAGGCTAAAAGAAATCTGACTTAAATAGCTGAGTTATGGAGTTAACTGGTGCACCTCACCCATGAGCAATTTTGCAATACTTTTATTGAAATTATTTGAATTTAGGCATGTCACTAATTTAATGAAAAGAAAATTTAAGGATATTGTAACCAATGATAAATGTATTCAACCTCTCAGAAATCAACGAGCAAATATAAGTTTATAAAGGTCAGATCTGCTAAGTAATATAAATAGAGTGACATAAATTAATAAAGGCACCTCCTGTCTACAAAATTCCACACAATAAAAATAGCAATAGCATGGACAGACAATTATTGATCTTGCAAAACCGGCCATTAATCGAAGCACCCCATCAAAGTGTGGCTGAAACCCTTG
This sequence comes from Swietenia macrophylla, assembly GCA_032401905.1. NCBI lineage: Eukaryota > Viridiplantae > Streptophyta > Magnoliopsida > Sapindales > Meliaceae > Swietenia > Swietenia macrophylla. Next base: position 2,590,767 of record CP135569.1, on the reverse strand, counting down.
GAGAATAATCTCTCCATTTTCAATGTTATTTACCTCTATACCATTATATTTTATAATATTTGGATAGTTGAATGAATCTCTCCCATTCAGATGGCCCTAGATTATGCACTAAATTTACAAAATGAACTACCATCTGACAATAAAAGATCTAATTACACTTTGTTGCTTCATACTTAACATCAACAAGTTTATATGTTGGTTATTAACAATGTATTTAACATTTAAGGAAAAGCATAAACTACAACCATCCAGGTTGATTAAGGAGGGTTTCAAGCATCAATTTCATAAAACAAACCAGCATAAGCAAAGAGGAAAATAGAATAAATAACAATAACATTTCAGAGAAGAAAGTATAATTTAAAAGGAAGGGAAAAGTTCACAGACACAAACCTCAATGGCAACCAGGTAATAACGAATGGCCAGATCAATATCGCCTTTTTCCTGAACAGAACAAAATTCATATAGATAAGTTGGCACTATGAGCTAGACCACTTTACTCATAGCCTCAATGACATAATCTAGATTGCAGTTATTACCTTCCAAGCATTTGCCATGTTTCCATAACATTCAGCAAAACGTGGCTCAAGTCGAAGAGCTTCTTCATTTCTGGCAATGCACATATCATAATCATGCAACTGCAAAGAATAGAACATAGATTGAAATATTAGATAAAGCCATGATTCCAAATAATTAAACGAAAATAGGCTTCACAATGCTTAAGTAAGCAGTAGGCAGCTAAAAGTACCAAAAGGAAGAAATATAAAAGATGATGAAATAAAGTAACAACCTGATAATAAATTGCACCCAAAAGAAGAAGATTGTCAGTGCGTAGTGGACTTCTCTCATAAACAGCATTGCTATGCTCTAGTGCCTGTTTATAGTTGCCGGCCTTGTACATCTGATGAGCAAGGGCCATATGCATGTCTTCATCTACTACATCATAAAAACAAACAATAAATAAACTAATAAATAAAAATTTGCATCGTCAGTCAGAATTATTCCAAATTTCAAAATACACCCTCATAAGATTAATAGGAGATTCTGTTGGAAAAGAAAAAAACCTAGTTCGCAAAAAATGAAAGTCTTTTGAACCAAACATTCAATTGCCGAGGAAAACCATTACAACTGAATCACTTAAATAAAAGTTCCATTTTTCAGGCGTATCATAAACAATGCTCCAAGGATTATTTCACTACAAAACCATATATAATTACACATCAATTTTTGAGTGCACACATATATTCTTTAATGTTTTGAGCCTTAAACTAAAAATTAAGCAATTATAAAAACCCTAACACACAAACACACAAAAAAAAGTTTCAACCAATAAAACGAAAAATCACACAAACACTCATCGATTCAAAATTAAATAAAACCCCTCATTCATACATCGAAAGAAAATTCTCAAAACACACACAGATCTAAGCCTAAAATTATTCATTAATCAAACTAAATTCGTCCACAATATAAAACTTAAATCATATATCTCTCAGAACACATACAGATCTAAACCTAAAAATTTTTATCAATCAAACTAACATGGCTTACAATTCAACACTATAAAATAAATAAATTTTCAATTGATGCAAGATCCTAAATTTTGGGTGAAGATCTAAAAAAACAATTAAAAAAAGATGAACCTTCATGAGATTCATGTCCCTTGAAGGACGAAACGAGACTCAGGGACGCCGCCGGCTCCTGCTTCACAACAGCCGCATACCCGGCTTCTCCAGCGCGATCCGGGTGTAACGAAACCCTGGAAACTCCGTTCTGCAACGTGACCATCGTAACCCGGCTCTCTCACACTCACTCAACAAATGAAGCTTTCACAAAAATAAAAACTCCGATCATCAAAAGAGAAAACAAATCCACCAGCGACAGATTTATTCCGATTACCAAAAGAAGAAGGCACTCAACAAAACCCTAACTCGGTGTTTTAGCGAGCTTGCTTCTTCAAAACGAGGAGAAAATTCTAGCTCTCTCTTTAATAATTTTCTCTTTTAGTTTCGTAGGATGAATCGCAGAGAGATAAAAAAGGAGTATATATAAGGAGGGGCGAGGAGATTGATGACGTGGCGAGATCAGAAGCGTTGAGCGTGTACGGTAAAGATTCTACCGTTAGGTGTTGTTGAGATTTGGTTATTACTGACACGTATCTAAGATGTTAGATAGATGGATGTGCTGTGAGACTTGACTTGTTAGACTTTACGCTTCTTGTGTCCAATCATTTTTCTCCTGCTGTATTTTCATTTTTAGAGATTGGAATCATATTTTTGAGTACTTTTTTCTGGATGCAACAAGATGAATACATTCTATACACTTTCTACTTTTAACTTTTCTTTGTTAATAAATTATTCTATTTTTCTTTTTTTTTTAATTATTTTTTTATAAAGAAAAAAAGAGAAGCCAATATTTGGCTTCTATTTATTCAAGAGGGAGGGTAATTTACTCTAGTACTATTGACCAAATATTAACGGCATGTAAATCACATTTCAATCCTATGCGAGAAATTACAATAAGATCCGCATTAATTTTTTTTTCCCAGTTTGATTTAATAGTCATGAAACTTTTACATGGATTTGTTAGTTGAGCAACATATAATTGTTTCGAATGTAATTTTCATGGATCATGCATTTTGTAGTCCAAATTATACACATGCAATTCTTACTACACTTTGAAATATATATATATATATATATGTAATGCAATTCTTACACGTTTCCAAATGGCCATGACAGCACCTCCTCCTCGACCAAATCAAATTCCTAATTATCCAGAAGACGGTCAATTGACACACTTGTTTAGAAAGAATATGAGCACATCTGATAAAAGAGCATTAGTGCTTGTTGGAAATTCAGCTAACTATTTCGGGGGGTTAGCTGAGGCTATACAACATCAATTGGATGAAGGCCTACAACTCAGGCTCTATACACCAAGATTGACAAATAATATTGGCATCAAGCGTTATTGGCATCAGAGAGGATCTGTTACTTATAGATTAAAAACAAATGGCTGGAGAGAAGCTGCGGAAGCAAATGGTTTTAACACTGGTGATTTAATCGACTGCTGGTGTTGGTTCGATCCCCAAGGAGCTGAAGGGGAAAACTTGGCTGTACTCATCGAAAAGGTGACAATTAATATTAACCAGAATTTAAGATATGGCCGTTATCTATTTGTTTATTTTACATTAATTGGCTTATAATAAAGGTTGGAATTGAAGTTTGTTACATTTAGTAATTATATATGTTACCGTGATTTTGTGAATAGGTTGTTCAGCAACCGGCAGGGCCTGCTGAACCGGCTGAGAATGAAGCTGCTGGCCCTGTCTTTTATGAATTTTTTTAGAAAAAGGGTTATTTTGGATGACTTCGAAATAAAGGGAATTTGGTTTATAAGTTAATTTAATGCAAGTAGAATGACTATGTTTTGCAAATAAAATTTATTCTCTCAACTCGAAATTTACATACTTAATCGAAATTACTCACTTAAAATTATGCCTTCCAATGACTCGAAATTATTTAAAATAAGTATATTTTGTAATTTTTAGATTTATTTATATTAATTTCATGATTTAGAAATTGATTAAAGAGATAAAATAAAGCAATTGGATATGTTATAGAGAATTTTTTTAAAATTATCAGTTTCAACAATACTGTTGCAAAAGCTGCTTCTACTAATGTTGCGGTAGTTGATGGAACCCATTTAAGGCATATTTAGTTGTACATATTGAACTATATTATTTCAAATGGATTGGATTGTATTGAATTGTAATAGATAAAATTTAATATAATATCATATTTATTGTTGAGTTAAATTGCATATATATAAAATTTAATTTATTTTTTTGTATTGTTATATTAATTTATATTTTATTTAATTTATTAAAAATAATATTATTATATTATAATTATTATTATGTTATATTACATTTTATCTTATAATATAATATTATAGTGTAATATAACATTATTATAAAACATAATATAATATTATTTTATACTGTATAATATAATATAATATATATTGTTATATTATATTATATAATAATTATTATATTATATTATATTATTATGATAATATAATATTTGAGTAATAAAAGTTAGATTGGTACAGGGCTATCAGCATTCTAATGCATGCCGTCTAGTTG
>CP135569.1:2447745-2582078 GCA_032401905.1 Swietenia macrophylla | reverse complement strand
AAATTTAATATAATATCATATTTATTGTTGAGTTAAATTGCATATATATAAAATTTAATTTATTTTTTTGTATTGTTATATTAATTTATATTTTATTTAATTTATTAAAAATAATATTATTATATTATAATTATTATTATGTTATATTACATTTTATCTTATAATATAATATTATAGTGTAATATAACATTATTATAAAACATAATATAATATTATTTTATACTGTATAATATAATATAATATATATTGTTATATTATATTATATAATAATTATTATATTATATTATATTATTATGATAATATAATATTTGAGTAATAAAAGTTAGATTGGTACAGGGCTATCAGCATTCTAATGCATGCCGTCTAGTTGATTTTTAAAGCCGAGCGTATGCTTTTTTTTTGTTTTATGCAAATAGTGCTCAGAGTCCAGTATGGTGCTGACAACCAAATATACCATTATGGGCTTGAAATAGAGCCCATTTATGGGTTCGATTTTGAGCCCATTTTGGGGTTGATTTCGAGCCCAAAATTAGGCTCGATTTCAAGCCACAAATTACGAAAAGTGAAGTGACGTAGACGAGTGATGTTAATTGTGATTGAATTGATTATTTGCAACGACTACGTGCTGTATAGTAATATACAACGGACTCAAATTTTTGAGATTCTACAATCACTATGCTATTAATAAATGCAAAAACGTCAAGAGTCATCTTTTATAGCTATGTACAAAATAAAATTTGTAAGTGGGTGATTAAAACCCCTTTTCACGTCAAGGCTAAATTTTGTCGGATTTATATCGAAGCACTTTTGTATAAGATGTAATAATTCATTGGTATTTTTTATTATAGCTAAAAGTCGTACATCTCCATCAATATATTCCTTAATATTATTTGAAAATGTATTCCATAATTCTCCATATTTAATAGTTATCATTAAAATTTTTTTGATTATACCATTAAAATAGTAATAAAATGCATATAAAATTATTGATGAAATTAATTTTAATTCTATATTTAATAGATATAAGTCATTTTTACATAAAAATTTTTAAAAATTAATAAATGTTACATAAATTTTAAAAAATTAAAAGAGAATTTTCTAAAATAAATGAATAATTCAAAATCTACCTACACATTGGTCTTAAAATAGAGCTAATACATGGCTCAAAATGGAGCCTGCATGTGGGTTCAATTTCAAGCCTTCATTAGGGCTTGAATTCGAGCCTACTTACAAATGGGGTCAAATCATTCATCTTTCTGTTATAATGGGGTTCATATTTTTTAGATTGTTGAGGTTTTTTTTGGTATTTTTCATGGAGAAAATTTAATAAATAAATTCAACATATATTCAGAACAAATCCTAATATGAATGTACACATATGAATTTATAAAATAAAAAAAAATAGGTGAAAATATACAAAACAGCTCATTTTTTTCTTTTCATACATTTTCTTGACCCTTGAAATATGCTCAAACTTTTTGCGATCAATTTGCACCAAAATATTTTTGCATGAAATACTTAATGTTTGAATATTGATTGAAAGTTCAAGAAGAATGAAATCTAAAAGTGAGAAAAAGAGTTAAAGGTTAATTTGGTTTATCTTTGAATATACGGTTATATAAGAACAATTTTCTCCAAAAATTTGAGAATTTGTTAAGTTGCTAAGTAAAAAGTAAAATAGACTACTTACATAAATAGCATTAAAAATAAGACTATTTTAGAATTTTTTTTGAAAATTTAATTTCTACGGTGTAGGTTTATCTCAATTATGTTGATCTATCTATAATTAACTATATCAATATTCAACTCATTTTTTCATTCAAATTAAACTTTAACAATCTCTAAAAATTAAATGCATATAATTCATAAAATAATTACTTATTGTGATATATAAACAATTAAAATAGAAAGTAGTTTATTTCTCTTTTTCTTCACCATATTCTTATATGAAATTTTATTTCACAAGATCTATCTAATTATAAGAGTTATAATTTTTGATGTGACCCATCAAATTGATGTAAACGTGACACAAAATTTGTAGAATTGGATTGACATAAAATGACACAAAAATAACATAATGTAACACAATTAATAATCGTGTCAAGTTTAAATTTAGAATTTTTCAATTTATTTAATCATTTAATGATCATATTGGGTTAAAATTTTCAATTGTTGTCATTATTTAATTTATGTTGTCTTCTATTTGATATGATAAAAATAAAATACTACACAAGAATTTAAATTGCAATCTTTATATGATTAAATTAAAATCTCATAACTAAGTAGAATAATGAAAAAAAATTTAATATTAAATCTAAATTGGAACAAAAGCTTTTTTCTTTTGGATAATGGATCATGATTTAGAATTGATAAACCTACTCGTTGCATTGGTTTTGAGATTTACAAAGTTCAAATGCAAAGTAAAATTTCTCTTCAAGAAAAACAAAAAGATTGGTGCGGTTCATGCATTACTAGAATACTTATTAAAGGAAGGAACTAGCACTAGCAATAAAGAAGCAACATTAATTTCATGGCATTCCATGTTTATAGACAGTGTGATGGCATCACCCAAGGTGACGACATATTGCATATTGGAGTTTTGCTTGAAAAACCAAATAGTTAGACCTTAGAACAGTGGGAGGGGGAAGGTGAGAGAAAGCTTTTTTACATAGTAAAAGTTTAAATTATCAACAAATAAAACACGTTAAAATTTATTGACTATAGATCAATAATTTCTAAAAAATTCAATAACCCAAAGCCACAATAATAAATGAACTTTAAAACAATAAAGAAAAGTAAATCAAAAAGATAAAAATTTATTAACAAAAAGAAACCTTACGAAGAACTCTTCATATGATAAAACCTCATGAAGACCTCATATATGATTATTCCATTAGTAACAAACAAACCCAACAAGAAATATAATCAAAATTATGCTTGTTACACTCTTCCTACTATTATATCTTCTTTAAATTTATCTTCTCGAAACTTACATATTTTTTGCCACCTTTTTGTCATTGAATGACAAAAGATTTAAGAGGTGTCTATGATTAGAAATATATTTGTGCAATGCAAGCCAACCTACAAGAGTAACAAACTAAACAAAGGTAAAGAATAAAAAAATAAATAAATAAAAAAAGAGACTAATGAATTGGTTAAGCCATCAGTTAAAAGGTCAGTTAGTGACTTAGAATAACAACTATTATTTTCAATTAGACAAACAAAATTAGTTATTTCTGTATTCAAGAATTGTTAAGTATAAATAGCTAGCAATACTTAATTCAATAAAAAAAACTAAAAATTTGATATTTTTATATCTTGTTTTAAGATAGTTAGTTAAGGAAATTAAGATAGTTTCTTGAAAGACAGAATTTTGAATGAATTTAAGGAAATTAAGATAGTTTCTTGAGAGTTAGAATTTTGAATGAATTATTCATTCTTAAGGTCTATAATTCTTGTACACTTTAATCAGATGAATGAAGTAGTTTGCTACTATTTTTGGTTATGGATATAAGTTGATGGTCGAACCATATAAATCTTCTTGTGTTTGCATTACATTGGTGATCATTTTATGGTTGATTAATCTATTCTTAATTGATTGTTTGTTTAGACTTTGATTCGATATTCATAATAGTTTGAATACAATCTTGATCATTTAATTCATTTTCAGTTTAAGCTTATGTGATTAAACTTTTAACATTAGTGTTTGAGTTCATTAAAATCCTATAAAATGGTACTAGAGCTTGGATTCCAAAAAAATAACTTAACCTAAGTTTAAACTAGAAAATTTTAATGGTGAAAATGATTTTAACTTATGGAGAATCAAGATGAAAGTAATTTTAGTACATCAAAGATAAGAAAATGCATTGTTGAGAGAGGGTAAGATGACATCAACATTGATAGAAAAAGAAACGAAGAAGATATTAAATAAAGCACATAGTTCTTTACTATTGAACTTAAAAGATGGGTTGTTGAAGGAAGTCTCAAAAGAGATAGCAGCTCTTGGTTTTTAAGGAAAGTTGGAAGCCAGGGATATGACAAAATCATCGGCCAACAAACTTTACAAGAGAAAAGATTTTACACTTTTGTGTTGAAAGAAAATGGATAGATAAAAAAACGCCTTGATGAATTTAATAGCATAATCTTAGGTCTATAAAACATTAATATAAAGATAGAGGATAATGATCAAGCAATGGTGTTGCTGAGCTCTTTTTCAAATTCATATGAGCATTTTGTGGATATATTAACACTTGCCAGGGAATCTATCTAAATACAAAATGTTAAAGTAGCTTTGAACTCGAAAAAACTAAGGAAAAGAGATGAAACCAGAGAACCAGAATAAAATAAGGCTATTGTTATAGGAGGAAGATTTGAAAAGAAAAAGAACATAAAAGAAAAGAATCAGCAAAGATCAAAATCAAGAAATAAGAAATTTAAATGTTTTTAATGCCATAAGAAGGGACATTTTAAGAAAGACTGTTATGAGGAAAAAAACAAGTAGAAGTAAATTACGAATAATAATAAAAATGCCATTATAGCTTTAGGGGATAACAACTTCCCCGATGATGAATTGAGTCAAGTAAAATATTATAGCAATAAACAAAGGGATTAAAGAACAATGGATTTTATACTTTGCGTGCTTGATTCATATGTGTCCATATAAAAGTTCCTTTGTTACTTATAATTCAAGTTATAAAGGTAAAGTTTTGATGAAAAACAATGTTGCTTGCATTGTTATTAGGGTTAAAAATTTTAGATAAAATTAACTAATGGTTTAGTCTTGGAATTGCAAGATGTGAGGCATGTTCTAAATTTAAAGAGGAACTTGATATCAATTAGAATGTTTGATAAGTCAAGCTATATGTTTGAGGCAAAAAAAGGAAAGATGAAAGTGATAAAAAGCTCCATGGTTGTGTTAAAAAGGTAACATATGTAATAGTTTATATTTCTTTAATAATGAGACAATAAATGATTCAACATCAGTTTCTCCTTCTTCAAAATAAAAAAGAATCAAATTATGCATATGAGATTAGGACATATAAGTTAGAAGGGATTAAAAAGATTAAGCAAGCATGTTATACTTGGATCTGATCACATTGAAGAATTAAACTGTTATAAAAAGTGTGTGCTTAGTAAAGCTTGTAATTCAAGTTTGAAAAAGGAAAACACATGAAAGAAAATATTCTAAACTATATTTATTTTGATTTATAGGCATTAGTATAAGAAAAATTAGTAGGTGGAGGAAGGTATTTCTTATCATTAATTGTTGATTTTTAGAGAAAATTATGGATTGGAAACAAAAGAGGAAGTGTTTGATTATTTTAAGAACTAGAAAGCATTAGTGAAAAAACAAACTGAAAGAAAGGTGAAGGTGTTAAGAACTGATAATAGTCTAGAATTTTACCATAAAGAATTCAATAATTTATATGAAAAAGAAGGCATAGCAAGACATAGTATAGTTAGAATGATTCTATAGTAAAATGTGTAACATCTAGACCCAAAGAGAAAAAAAAAGTTAGGGCCCAGTTATTGTTTTATTTTTCTTGGCCCATGAGTGTGTATGTGTGTATGTGTGTATATAGGTGTGTGTGTGTGAAGTTGAGAATGTAGTAGAAGGTCCGAAAAAAGGAAAAGAGAGAAAAGAAAAGAAAAGAACAGAGGAGAGAAAGAAAGAGAAAGAAAGAGAAAAAGAAGAAAAGAAAAAAAAAAAGAAGAGAAGAGGGAACGAGACAGAAAGAAGAAGAAGAAGAAGAAGAAGAAAATTACGGAAGAAAGGTAAGGAATCAGGAGAGTATTTTACTTTCTTTATTTTGAGAAAAATTTATTTATTTAGTGTGAAAATTGTTAGAAATTGAGGATAATTAATAGATTTTATTATGATAGGTTTATAGTTGAAATTATTAATAATTTGACTTATTGGGCACTAAATCTACTAATTTTGGGTTTAATAAAATAGTTTAACTGGTAGATTTTTTAGAAATTGTTAAAAATTAGGTGAAAATTTGTAGAATTTTGAGTGGGGGCAAAGATGCGAATTATAATAATTTTGGAGTGAAATTAAAAATTTTATTAATTTTAGGCTTAGAATAGAATTTTTAAAAATTTTAGGGTAAATTAGTAAAATATTTTAAAAATATTTTTGTAATTATTTATGTTATAGGAATTTTTTTCGTAATTTTTCATTAATAATATTTTTATTTTAGAAATTTAAAATTTTAGAATTTCTGGATCAGATTTTAGCTGAATTTTGGACTGAAATATTATTTGTGTTTTATTATAAGCAGTATAACTTAGTAATTCATTTTAATGAATTTCGTAAATTCTTGTAAAATATTGTTAAGTGGTGACAGCGAAAAAAAGAAGGATCATTAAAATTTTAGCAAGTACACATTTTAACTTGACCAGGTAGGTAATTCACGTATAATTGAGCGTTTCAGTATTTTAAAAACTGAAAAGTAAGGTATTATTTAAATTTTAAGAAGAAAATTAATTTCAAAAATGTGTACATTGTATTATCTTGTTTTATACAAATTCTTTTATAATTTTAAAAATGCGATTATTATTAAATCATACTTTCAATATTGATGCTGTTATGAGCAGTATGTAAAAATTGTTTTGTTATTACTGTGTGTTATTAAATTGTAAAATAGCGTATGACCTCTTGTTAGCACCGGTGACTATGGACTTGATTTCAATCCCACAGTGAAAGTTCATAAATTTGAAATCATGGGCGGCGGTTCTTGGGTATTAAATCTCTAAAGTATGCAAGCCATACGTTTTTTGGACGATAGTTCTTGAGAAAAGTGTCCCAAAACTATGCATAACACATAGTAATGACTAAAATATGTTATCGTTGAATGATTAGTTTTTATGCTCATTTACAGTTATTTATGACGTAATTAATTGAAAGTATTTTTATCATGACTTTAATTTACAAATCTCACTCCACTTACTTTTCAAGTTCAAGGGGAGCTAATAAAAATATGTAATGCGGAGTAGATGGTGTCATTTTGGCTCATTATATTTTGGAGTAATGATTAGTTATGTATGTTGTATTGTCAGAATATTGTAAAAGAATGATTGTTATTCAATGAATAAATGTCTTAAATTTTGATTTAATTAATATTATGTGGCAGTAGTTGGGATTTTATGAAACTATTAGAAGTATTGTAGAATTTTGTACTTATAGGTTTAGTTAGTATTACCAATATATAGTGAAAACTCTGTCGAAATATCTCCAAATCTTCTTATTCTATTTCAATTTATCTCATTGAACCCTAATTCACAAACCCTAATTTTGGGGGCGTGACAGTTTAGTATCAGATTTTAAGCTATAGATTTTGTAGATATTTAATGTAAATAGATGTTTGCTGGGCGAAACTTTTGTTAAGGATATTAAGAAACTACGAGCAAACAGTATTATAGCAGAGATAAGGGCGAAATATGGATTAAAAAGGGGTACTAACGTAGAATTTTCTAATAAAGATTCATGTCTCAGTCCCGCTGAAGTTAGGATTAATGCACTCAAAAGAATGAGAATGTATGGTAAAGGAGTGAATAGTAATAAACTTGTAATCTGATGTTTATTCTACATCAGGAATTATTTGAACACTTTTAGTACAACAAAAAGATGCAGAGAAAATTAAAAAAAGGTTCGCAAGGTGAAACAAATAAAGTCAGACCGGTGAAACTAGACCCCTTCCCGACTAGGATAAAGGAGCCTTTCGAACTTGTTATTATTAAGCAGAACTATGTAAAATGGTGAGAGACTGAGTAACAAGAAAGAATGTTATTGTTAAGGATTTCTTTTTATATCTTCTAGTGACTAGTTCTGTATATGTCTGGTTGTTGAAACTTATATTTTTGGTGTATCTTATTTGGTCTTGTTAGTATCATAAACTTTTATAGTTTATATAGAAATACGTCTATGTATAATTGTAATAATTTTGTAGTAGCTTGTTTTGTTGTAATATGATATTATAGCTATTTTATTATTATATTTTAACTATTGTGAGTTATGCTATATATTTCAGTATGACTGATGATAATAGAGAAGTTGTGTCATCCTCTTCACAAAGAAGAGGTGAATTTGAAGAATTTTGCCAGATTATACAAAAATTCGTTAGTGTAATTCGTGGTTTTGTAAATAATAGGTCATCTGACCGTAGTGGGAATATCGAAGTTAGAAACACATTAGCGCTAAGTGAGTTTAGAAAATTAAACCCACCAATTTTTAATGGAAAGACTAACCCCTTAATCGCTGAAGAATAGATTGGATAAATAGAACATATCCTTAATGGGTTGTAGTTGTCTAAAGAAATTTGAGTTAAACTTGTAACTTTTCAATTTATTGAAGATGCCAATCATTGGTGGAATGCTATGAAAATCTTTAGGCGAGATGAAAAATAAACTTGAGATGCTTTCAAAGAAGTTTTCTTGAGTAAATACTTTCATGAGATATTCCATGATGCTATGTTATATGAGTTTATATATCTGACTCAGTGCAACATGTCAGTATCATAGTATGAGGCTAAGTTTGAAGTTCTAAGTTGTTTTGCTACTCCTTTGATTTTAAGGAAAAAAGATAAAATTAAAAAATTTGTGAAGGGATTGAAGCCATCGCTTAGACATGCTTTAATAATGCTAAACCTTGAAGAATATCTTAAAGTAGTGAATCGTGCCCTAATGATCGAACAAGATGAAGAAAAAGTAAAGCAAAGTGCAAAGGAGTCCAGAAAGAGAAGTTTTGAGTAGAAACCTACAGAGTGGGGGCGAGAAGAGACATATGAGGAGTCAATTTATGTCTCAGAATAATAGAAATATTCGTTTAGCTACTTGATTTTGTTTTGAATGTGGGCAGTCTGGGCACTACAGGAACTCATATCTACGCTTAGGACGAGCTGAAAGTCAAATAGCTAGTTCTGGTAAGAGTAGCACCCAAAATATATCGCAACAACCTCAATAAAATAGACAACTGTAACAAAGACATAATGAGCAATCATCTGAAGGATCTCAGCAATCGTAAAGCCGTATTAGACCGAAGACTCAAGGCATGGCTTTTGTACTTACACGAGAAGTGGATGGGTCAAATCATACGGCGGTAAAAAGTACCTTTCTTTTGTTTAATACCAGGATTAAAGTTTTGTTTGATTCTGGTGCTATTCACTATTCCATTTCCTAAAATCTGGTATGTTCTTTGGGTTTAGAAATTAAACTTGAGACAGATTAGACGGATGGAGTTCTTGCAGGATTATGACTTTACCTTATATTTTCATCCAGGTAAAACTAATGTTATGGCAGATGCATTAAATAGAAAGCCTCAAGGCTTGTTGGCTAGTCTGTTCTATCGTAAGTGAAAAATCTGCAGATAGTTGGAGAAATTTGATTTAAGAATTGATTAAGCAAGAGGTCAGCCTTATTTATTCAATTTAGTAGCATAACCTACTATTATTTAAAAAGTGATTGAAACCCAACAAAGTGACCTTGAGATGCAAGCAATACGCACTAAGTTGGAAAATGGTGAGGCGGTTGATGGATGGTCAATTGATTCATTTGGAGGTTTAAGGTTTGCAAGTACACTTTTTATTCTGGCAGTGGAATCACTTAGAAATGATATTTTAAGTGAGCTCCATAAATCCAAGTTTACCATTTAATTGGGAGGCACAAAAATGTATCAGATGTTATGTAAGCAGTTTTGGTGGAAGGGAATGAAAAAGAGTGTGGGTGAATTTGTAGCAACATGCTTAGTATGTCAATAAGTAAAAGTGAAATACCAGAGACCAGCGGGTTTATACCAACCCTTATCGGTGTTAGAATGGAAATGGAAGCATGTCACCATGGATTTTGTGGTGGGACTTCCAAAAACTCGAAAGGGATATGATGGTATATGGGTGATTGTAGACAGATTAACAAAATATGCTTACTTTTTACCTGTTAAAAATACGAATTCTCTTGAGATTTTTAGTAGATTATATATCGAGAAGATAGTCAAATTGCATGGAGTACCTCTATCTATTGTTTCTAATAGGAACCCACGATTTACGTCCAGATTTTGGGGAAGCTTACAAAAAGCTATGTGTATTAAGTTAAACTTTAGTATGGCATATCATCCCCAAATGGATGACAGTCTGAAAGAGTTATACAAATAGTAGAAGACATGCTCGGATCTTGTATTTTAGATTTTTAAGGCGCATGGGCTGAATATTTGCCTTTGGTGGAATTCGCTTACAACAACAGTTATCAGTTTAGTCTTGAGATGGCACCGTTTAAGATATTATATAGGAGACCCTATAGATCACTAGTATGTTGGACAGAAGTGGGTGAAATTTCGTTAATTGGTCTTGAGTTAGTTAGATAGACTACTGAAAAGGTAAAATTAATCAGACAACAGTTTTTTACGACTCAAAGTCGTCAAAAGAGTTATGTGGACCACAGAAGATGACCTTTAGAGTTTGAGGTGGGAGATAATGTATTCTTAAAGGTTAAACCCCGATTTGGTGTTACCAGATTTAAAAAAGGTGAAAAACTAACTCTAAAATTTATTGGCCCTTTTGAAATATTGGAGCGAGTTGGTAAAGTAGCATATAGATTAGTATTGTCACCCCAATTATCAAATATTCATAATGTTTTCCATATTTTTATGCTTAAAAGGTACCAACCAGATCCTTCCCATGTTTTAGATTGGAAAACTCTTACTTTAGTTAAAGATGCTTCTTATGAAGAAGGTTCAATCCAGATTACTGATCGTAAGGAACAAGTGTTTTGCAGAAGAATTATTTCGCTAGTAAAGGTTGTATGGCAATATCAAGAAAAAGAAGAAGCTACTTGGGAGCTCAAGTCGGAGTTGTCAAGAAAATATCCTTATTTCTTCCAAGACTAAAGGTAAGCTTATATGTTTGTGTTATACTTATAAATTAGTTATACAAGTTCTTACATAATACAAAATTGGTTTAGTACGGTGAAAAATATGAGATTAACAAATAGATTGCTTAATTGAGTTCATGGGTTGATAATATTTAATATTAATTTTTAATTTTAGATATTAATCATAAAAATTAATTAAATTAATGCTTAAAAATTTTACGTTTTTATTTTAAAACTTATATAAAAAAATAAAAATAACATAACAATATTGATTAAATTTGTATGTGAAAGTTTTTATACTAAAATTTACTACGGGGATAAATTAATGAATTAAAATCATTATTTTCAACTGAATTTCACTTAATTGGAAATTGAGTTTGGATTTTCATATTAAAAAGACAAATTAAATATTTAAAAATATTAAAAACATACTTTAACAATTAATATTTAATAAACAATTAATATTTATGAATTATTTACTTCTTCGTAATAACTAATGAATAAAATCTAAATCTGTAATAGTTGATGATATGGAAGTAGAAAGAAAATAATCATTAACCTTTTGAATTTATGTAAATAAAATCACCCATTTCCTTCATTCACACCTGCCACCAACACCAACTCGGAAAATGCTCAATAGTTTTATATTTTTATATATACACTTGACTAATTATTTCTGAAAATGGTTTTAAAAATTCATTCTCAAATATCCTAAGATTTAAAGTTTTGACCTCCGTTTCTACTACTCCTAAATTGGGATTAAGAATGATACTTTATTATCTTTTTCTACTACTCCTAGTCAACGCTAATTTTGGTGCAATTTGGAGCAACTCAACACCCAGTTATTACGAATCAGCATTTTTACAATGCAAATGTCTTTAATTTTTAGGACTCTAAAGTTATACAACCGAGCTTGTAGTATTATACCACAACTACAACCCACAAGGTTATTGACCACTCAATTATGCTAGCCTGCTCCTTTTGACTACTTATTCAGCTTTCATGGGTGCTGGATATAGTTAAATTTAAAAGATACTTTCATCTCACAACGGAAAGACTCGCACGTCAATTCAGCAATGCAGCTGGAAAAAAAAATAAATAAATAAAACCACTGGGGTATGCAGGCAATTGGATGTTTATCATAGGCTTGGACGTCAAGTAATTACTAGCTAGCATTGTCATCGAGCATGGCCAGGCTAACATTTAGTCAATTGAACATTAACAAAACTGGGGCACACTGTAGAGATAAACCTTTTGATAGTTAGCATTTGGGATGTATATACATTTCTCTTCACAGACTAAGAATATACTTTACATGGTACAAGTACTTCGCTTTGTATAGGCAGAAATAACGTAACAGAAATCGAAGAAACTACTGACTGTTAGACGCCTTTCTGTGGTAGGGCTTCAAATGCCGAGACAGTGTTTTCAAATTTAATCCAGTGCAGGGGAGCACCACTTTGCTTTATAGCACAAGCCGTCTTGTCCTCAAGAGGACAACGTGCTTTCAGCATGGAGAATACATGGTTGTTCAGTCTCCTTGCTTTCTTCATTGCTTCTATTAGAGCTTCCCATCCCTTTCATCATAAGAATGCAATAATATACAAACAAATACAAAGGAAAACTAGGTGCCAGAAACAAATTTTTAAGTTTTTTTTTTTTTCCACTTTTACTGTACCTGCCTCAATAAATTCTCAAACTTGAAAAAAGTTATAGAAAGTTTTAAGCTGCATTATTTTGGTGATTGTGATTCTATTATTATGCTGACACAAGTTATATCTCTAAAAGTTTGGATAAATACAACTATAATTAACAGGAAATAATTTATTGCTGGCTATAGAAGATCATGCTATCTATCATCATGTTCTATTTCTGGTTTTGCATTTAAATTGGAAACATATCTATTATGCTTTACTTAATGACATAAAAACTAGTACTAATAGCAAATCATTATGCAGAATGCATATTTAGCATGCACATATTTTTACTGACTCTATGTAACTGTATCTTTCATTGTCAAAAGAGAACAATGCTGGCTCAATCTATAAGCAGTATCGGGGTTGATCTTCAATGCAAAAAAGTTTATCTGAAGTACAGAATTCTAATAGTATACCTGAGCAAAATAAGGATTTTTATGTGTCTGTGCAACTGATGTAGCTTCCACTTCAGCGACATTAAGGACTTGATATGAAAAGTCAAAAAGCTCAAAATGCAGCCGTTGCCCAAGCAAGTCTATTATGGTACAACCACCCCAAGCAACTGAATCTCCAAGCACTTCTTGATTTCTAGATGAAGCTTGAGCATAATCCTCCAAATATCCCTATAATACAAGAACAGAAAAATTCAGCAAATTAAGATATCCAAAATTCATTTCTGCGACTAACAAGTTATGTGTATGATGAAATGGGCGAACTTGATAACCTATCATCTAGTTTTAGTTAACTTTCTACAGAATGTAAAATCATTCTGTGATTATTACATGAACCGTTTACAAAATGCTCACTCTTCAGATATTTCACGGTAGCATAGTCTATAAAATCCTTTGCCAGCCTATCTTCACATTTTCCATTTCCCCATGGATGTAGTGCATCAAAATCAAAGCAGCTAACATATTTAAGTTATTTATAAAAAAGTTATTTCAAGTTGTCAAGTTGTTTCTAAAAAATAATACAATGATGCAAATAGTAATATATAAACCCCACTAGATGAAATTTAAATAAAGACTACATCAAAATCAAAGCAGCTAACGTATTTTAATTTTTAAGTTATTTATAAAAATGTTATTTCAAGTTGCCTAGTTGTTTCTAAAAACAATGATGTAAATAGTAATATTTAAACCCGCTAGACGAAATTTAAATAAAGAAAATGATAAACCTTCCTTACTTGCATTGCAATAAAAAAAAAATGCACAAAAAGAGGGTCCAACTATTATCTTTAGGAAATAAGAATATGAGACCAGTTAAATATGCATTCCTATAGATGAAATCTGCAAATCGGCCTGCAAATTGACCTCAGAAAATTATATGATCATAACCATTAGATAAAATTATAAATATATAAAAGAATAAACTGCTTTGAGCTGTTGCTTACAATTTGAAGACCAGAATATATGCGATAGAAATCCTTTGAAGTTGTGATGTTGATGAACCCTGTCTTGGGGGCGGTACTCCATTTACTACAATACTTATCCAAAGCTGCACTTGTAAATGTAACTTAGGGTAAATATAAAATTAAATAAATATAACATTTATAATAGGCTTAATTTAATTACGAGTATTAAATAAAAAATTAATCAAGTAAATATTGTTGGTTTAAGACCAAACCCAATTTTAATTTAAAAAAGTTTTATATGAAATAAACTCTATTATATATGCATAATTTTCTAGAGTGTAACCTTTAACTTTTAGTAGAATAGTCTAAAATAAATTTAAAAAATTAAATAATCATGAGATAATTGAGTCTTAACCTTTTAAGTTGGAGTTTATAAGTTTATAAATCTGAAATCCCTTTACTAGTTCAAGTCCAACTCCTGACCTAGATTAACTGTACAACTTGATACAAGAATGTTGATTTTTTTCCTTTTCATAAAAAAAAATAACACAATTTTTTTAAAAAATATTCAAATTCATATTTTAACCAAAGAACATACTCATATACGAAAGTGAAAATTAAAAATAGTAAAAAAGATAGTGAAAATTGAAAATAACAAATAGAACATGAGCATTTTCAAAATATTTTCTATTCTCTATACATATAATAAAATAAAAAATATATTTTTTTCGTTAGGTATTGTATTGAAATAAAATAAATCTGTTATAAAATTTTTGTATACCAATGATACAAATCTCGCACAAAGAACTTAAAAGATGTCAATTTATGTTTGTACTTCCACTTGACTTAAAAAATGCTTCAGTTAAATATTTAATAGAAGTACTAATTATTAATAGAGACAACGCTTTCCACTTAATTTTAGAAGTAAAAGAGTAAATATGTTTAATAAATCCTAATTATTAGTAGGAACTTTTTTTTTTTTACAACCTTCTGTTTAATTTGTAGTGAGATTCTATCTGTCAGTAGTAACTATGTCTTCGCAAAGTTACAGTACTATCATTCCGGCTATAATTCAATTTCTTGGGCGGGTCAAAATATACAAGCTGGGCTAGTCCACTCCAATTGAATATCCATAATTTAGAATTTTTTAAATAAATAAACAAATTGATAATGACTTGTGATGGTAGTTATTTTCAATGTTGCCAATACTAGCTACAACTATCAACTTCTAAATCTCTGCCACAATGAATTTTGTAGCATCTAATAATGCTAGCCGAGGGTTGAGCCACATAGATGAATGCTACTTCCAACTATGGAATCGAACTGTAAAAAGAAGAAGAAACGGAGTATCCATCTGCAGCTATGATGATGCATCATCAGTAGCAGTTGCGCCCATCTGTCTGGCAGATATTACTTTGTCCAGGGTTTGATCAGGAACGGTGATTCCAGTTGTCTCCATGTCTGCAACAATTGCAATAGCTGCATCCAGTTCTCCGACATCAAGACACATTGAGATTATCTCATCATAAAGGGGACTGCAACAGAAAAAAAAAAAAAGAACAATTAGATCTGAAACAAAAACAATACTTGTAACCCTTCGAATGAAATGTTGCCCAAGTTCAATTTTTGGTTCGAAGCTGCTGAAAAAGCACTCGAGTTTGCTGAGTAATTATAATCAATTGAAAAAACCAAAGGCAAAAATGACATCTTAGTGGCAACATAGTCAAATTGAGACTTTTAACTGCTAAACACTAAAAGCGCCAAGACGATTAACTAATTTCAAATTCCTTGAAAGAGATATTTGAAGAATTTCCAAAACTCTCCAAACTTAGATTGTGAAAATTTCCCTAATTTGACACTCCTAATCACTGATTTCTAATATTTCTCTCCAAATATCTCGTACCAAAATGCATTAGATATACTGAAAGAACATTCAGCAATTTCTCATAAGAAATGCCCATGGATGATCTTATGCAATTTTAAAAATGAGGCATAAGACAACCAAAAGAGAGAGCGAATCATAATAGAAAATAAAGCTTTAGATATCAAAAAGAAAAATTAGACAATCATTAAGCACCTACTCGTTTTTTGTATATAGAATCTTACCTCCCAAAAACATAACCAAGACTATGAGTTATTTGCAAGATCTTCAAGAAAGCTGAAGGCAGAGGAGCCCTTATGGCCGCCCGCATTATCACAGCACAATCCCCAATAGTAGGTGTTCCACCCAATTCTATTACCTGAAATATATTACGTTCTTCATTCAGTACATAAGAGCTCGTTACAGCAGTAAACATTTTGTAGCTATGTAATCCTCCCACGTTGAGGAAAACAAATTCTAGCAGTTGGCACAATGTTTGGAACTAGGTTCATAGAGCAGATCACCACATATAGAAGGCAGAACAATGTAAATCAATCTGACGTTGAACACCTCGTAAGGTTGTAGATACATGTTCCATTAGATTAACAATATAGAAGTGATGGATTAAGCTACAAGTCAAATAAGAGAACTAGAGCCCGCATGTAGATATTGAAAATGAAATTGATTCTATGAAACCACTAGACTCGAAAATGAAGAAAAATAAAAAAATTTTGGTAATCAGGTAAGGAATTACTGGGACAGAAAGGATATATAGATTAAAAAAGAGAACATAACACAGCCAGAAAAGAAGCAAAAGATATAGGAACATGCCTTCAGCATTAGTTTAATTGCCAACTCAACTTCCCATTCTTGTGACCATTTCTGAGGAGGTTTATTCTTTATTTCTCTCTCCCATGTCCAACCCCAAGCATCAGCTATTGTATACATGTCTGATACATCAAACACTTTCCTTTTTCTCATCTCCTTAAATGCTTCAAATATGTCCTCAGGAAACCAGTCATCATCATCATCATCCTGCATCAACATGTAAAAGAGATCCACATAAGGTTTCTAAACTTCAGCCCTTACAGTTCTAATGGCAAAATCTCCATGTGCAATAGAGGGAACCAGATTTCAGGAAAATTTTTTTAATCATCTGTTTGCTTCAAAAGCTTCTTCAGGAATAATACCTTGGAACTTTTGAACCAAATGTCTGATATATTCTTGAAATGCCCAACAAAAACATTTTCTAATTATTTATAAGTTTCAAATGCATTATCATATCACTTCAATATTTACAACACTACCTCCTCAATTAGCATTGATGTGCTCCTACATATATACTATGTTGAATTTATATGTATGTGCACACACGTCACAAAATTATTCTCAACAAATTTCTTTGTTTAGTATAAGAGGATTCAACAAACAATAGAAGATTAATAGTATTTAAAAAATTCACATACATTTTACTACAGAAACAAATTATGCAAGCACAATAACACATGCTTACGAGGTCACCATACCTACAATAATCATCGAGACTATGTATAACATGCATGGGTGGTTTTTGTATCATGTTATTCTAGAAATAGTGCAGTTATTTTCTTTCTTTTTTATTTTTTGATTAGTATCACAATTTTGTTAGTTTTCATCCTTCAAGAAATCCATTGGTATCTAAGGTATTTTGAGGATCACCATATATTGTCCCACACAATCTTATACACCAAGTACCAAGTTGTTACCAAACCTACCATGCCAATATCAAAACCACAACAAAAACCAAATAACATGCAGTTTCTTCAAGTATTAGGCAAAATCCTATAAAAAATCCTCTACTTTCTTTTCCAAGTTTGAAACAAAAACCCAATATGCTGTACGTAGAAACAATAATCAATCACAAAAGATAACTAACAAAATCTTGATAAAACATTAAAATGTAAAAAGAAATGCAGACAAAAGTAACTCTCCATACCTCAACCATTCGAGGAATTCTTTTCTTTGATCTTTTGGACGAGGCAGTTGTTTGATCAGAATCTTTCAACAATTGGACTCCAATCATCTGAAGAGGCTTCTTAGCTTCTACTTCCTTCTCCTTAACCCTCTCCCCATCTTGACTCTCAGTCTCAGTTTGTTCTACTTCCTCCTCTTCATCTGCCTCTTCATCTTCAACATCCTTTGCAGCATCCTCTACATCAATAACATCGTCATCCAACAAATCTGGGAGTTCTGATTCATCCATGTCCACAGTCTTATCAAGATTATCATTTAAGCCTTCTCCAAGAAATCGGCGTTTCCAAAACTCAGTATTTCCTTCTTCCAGCTTGATCCGTGAAATTAATTCATCCACCTCTTCATCAACCTACCAAAGTCAAGCTAGTAACATTATATTTGATATCAATTTAAAGTTGAACCTCTAGTTGCAAGAAAACAGCACTGGTGCAGAATATGTAATCTACAAAGATATTTGGATACAAATGTTGAAGTTATATATATCACAGAGAAAAAAAATAAAGTTATCCAAATTGTTAACCTCCTCTTCTTCCTCCTCCACAGGTGGAACCCAAAGCGGTCGTCCACGAGAGCGGTTTATTCTTCTTGCTTTTTGCACACGCTGGTAAAGAACATTTCTAGTTCCATCTGTTGGCAGATCTTGTGCCTCTAGTTCTTCCTTTAACTCAGATACCAACATCTTGCTAGCAGCCTTGGGCTTTAGAACGTTCTGCTCTGGACCCTTTATTATTTTCTTTAGTCTTTCCTCCACTCGTACATAATCAGATTCAGTTGCATCTCCCAGAGCTGCAAGTCCTTCATTCTGTAATGTTCTCAAAAGCTTTCGATGATACATCCTCCAGTGCTCAAGAGATCTTTGCTTGAAGGAGGTTTCTATAGGGTTTGAATATATAAATCCAACAGCATCAGGATCTAGAGGAGTTTTTCCTCTTCGGGGCACCCATCTCTTGCGCTCACCAGTAAGCCCACCCTCTGCAATGTACCTGATTTATGTACAAAGGCAATCAACTATAACCGTCACATGTATTAGGCCATTAGCAATACAAACATAGGAACATGTAAAAGTAATCAATACAAGGCTCTGATAAAGAAGACAGATGCAAAGTGGCTAAAAGAATCAGAGGAAGAAAGTAGTTAGGCTACTGAGTTCATGAGCATACATCGTATTCCAAAAATTGGCAACATTGACAAAGAGTAGAAGAAAACAGGAGATGAAAATTTTTTTTTGGTTTTGGCTGTACTAAAAGTAATTGAATGCTTTATCAAATAGTTGTTAATCCTAACTAATTCTTTGCTTCATTTCTCATTTTGTTAACACAGTGCAATAGAATGAATTGAAACCTAACAGGGCACAAAGTTTGGAACAAAAGGCACACAAATGTAACTAATTATAGTTTTAAGTTGATTAAGGACCACACCTAGCAATGTAATCAATCTCGTATCCAAGTTCAGCTTCTTCTTGTAAAGGTTCAATCCATGAGCTCACCAACGTTCGATATTTTCTGCTCAAAATCATGGCCCTTGGTGGAATTGGTTGGTTATCTTTGGCCATAGCTTCTAAAGCTTCTAGTAACTCAACAATCCTTCCTGATCAAACATGAAATCCAGCTGTTAAGGAGATGGACATTCAAAAAAGAAAGATCCAAAATATAGGTAAATATTCCAAGGAGAGAGTAATAAGCACCTGGCGGATTACAATCAAACTAAAGTGATCCGGCAAACTTTAAAAATTATGGTAAGGTAAACATTATCATGAGAAACTATAGATGAAAGAACTTTATGATTAAATGAAATCATGTGATGATATGCAGTATACACAAAAGACAACATAGAAAGTTCAAAAAAATGCTTCTGCCTATAGTCTTCTAAAGATAGATTGGCTTTAAGGAAGTCTTTTTGAGAAGGTAGACCCCCTCAAGACTAACTAGAAAAGAACTAGCAACCAGCTTAGGGGCGCCAACTGTGCTCAGGCAGCCTATTTCATTAACTGAGGCACTTGTGCTCAGTATATAGGTCCAGTAGTCAGTTTGAGCTATTTCACCAGATCCTATTTTGATTTATTATGAGGTTCAAACTAATCACCACTATGGCCTATCTGTTTGTTCAAGTTTGAACCACTATGGCCTATCTGTTCTGTGAACAGTTGGTTCTATGAATATTTTAAGACATACACCATAAACTAGGAATCAAGCTTTCCTTAAACACAAAAGTTGGAAAATAAAATGAAGAAAGATTATGAGGTCTGACTGGACTTCTATTAATTTTGAACAAAAAAGTATTATTGCCTGCAGACCCTCAAGTTTCCTTTCCCATGATGGCAGAACAGGCCAAACCCTTAAGGTAAGTGTTATATATGACAGCCAAGCTCCCCAGGTGTCTAGTCTTGTAAAATAGCATTTCCCATGAATTTCTAATTCCTGTGATTTCAATATCTTTCATACAATCACAGTTTTCAGTTACACATTTCAAAATTTTCAGCAATACTTTTTATGAGGAAGAAATAAAATGCTTTCAAGTATGAGATTATTTCACCAAGAAACATGCATACCTTCTCGACACAAAGCCCGGAGATACAAAGACAGCGGATCCCCAAAGTTTCCTTCATTGTGTAAAACTTTTGTTCCCCCTTCATAGTTTTTAAGTCCACGAAAGTGCCGAATAGCTTCCCCTATCACACAATACTTGGTAAAACACTCCACTAGCAGCCTGGACACAGAGGTATGGCATTAAATATCACAAAGGAAAAGAATGTAAGCTCACTGCTATGAAAGTTACCAATTTAAGGCTAAGAAGAAAGTCACCAGGAAAGCAACAGAAATATTGGTAAATAAAAGCACACCATATATGTCTCCACTCATGGAACTGTCATGATTTAGTTGCAACAATAATTTTAGAAATACAAAATCTTTATATAAATTAGTCTACAAACTAACATGACACAAAAGCAGTTGATGAGTGAAAAAAACAAAAGTCATTGTATCATAAGTTTGGAAGAGAATTTGTACAAAGTGTTTGAATGTGTATTGCATTGTTTTGCAAAACATCAAACTTAAACTGTCAATGGTCATGTCTATTAAGCTCTAAGAAGTTAACAGGACCATTGAAAAGACCTCTAACGTTAGTGATCATAACTTTGCAGTTGCTAATAACCATCGTACAGCAAATTCTATTAAGCTCTAATAGAATTTACATCTGAAGAAAATTTTTTCAGGAGCAAAAATCAGGAGCTTTGTTACTGATCATAACTTTGCAAGTTATTTCTAGACAAAGTAGCCAGTTGCTAATAATCATCGTACAGCAAATTATGTTGTTAATTTAAATAGCTGGTTCTGTAAATACACAGCCACAAGAGACAGTAGCCAGTGTGATTCCTCGTACAAACATGCCGCTAAAAATAAATTAGTAATTGTGAACTGGTTTCAGACTGTCATGTCTGGTCTCACAATTCTAATCTCGGGCTTGGTAGTCCCAGTTCAACCCATCCAACTCAGTTTGATCCCAATATAGTATATAAAATGGCAATGAAGGCCAAATATCATGAACAGTTAGTAGCAATAAGATCAGACAACAGACTAGATTAATAAAACACAACAATAATGTTGGAGAAGGTAATTTCTAATAAGACTTTCTTTTTTAGTCTCATAACTTACACAGGGATAAACATACAACTTGAGTAGAAGGGAATAAAGTCAATCAAAATGAACCTACTCCTAAAATACCTCCACAATTTAAGATTTCCCAAATATCCACTTAACTATATAAATTAACTAGAGAAACTCATAATAATGATTAGACATAAATAGGGAATCAATCAGCCATAGATTCTTAAAATTAAAGCATTTGATACGGCTGAAAAGGTAATGCAAATGTCAACACAACACTTTAGCACATAATTGACTACATTTTCATATATATATATATATATATATATATATATATAAAACAAGTGAAAGAAGAAAAACTTGAAGAAGGAAATGAATTTTCCTCAAATGGAAGTCAAGCTGCAAGATGGCCTTTTGATTTGTGGCCCTCACACATCACATGGTTCCAAGTTAACATTCAAGCTTTGTATTGTTTTTCTCTTTTATCCTATAAAATTTAAATATTAGAATTTAGCAAAATAGGGGTACCAACAACGAAGATAAGTGATCTATTTTCATCCTTTACCTCTCTCCTTCTATTTTCCAATATTACCATCCCTTGAATCAAATCAAAGAAATACAACAAAAACCTTCACTCTTCTTTCCAAATGAAAGAAGCAAACTAGCTGAAAATTGCACAAACCAAAGATCCTCTTCCATCTTTTTAGAGGTACGCTTTTTACCGTGAAATTTACAATTAAACTCCAAATAAGGATTCTAGTAATGGAGAATTTCTAATTTGTAAAAGTCAGTAACCCAACATTCCCCCTTCATAACATGGCCTTAAAAGTGGTGATCTGCACACAAACTGAAGCTTCAGCATTTTTTTGCATATACTTCAATACATGAGAAATGCCTCTAGTATTCTTCTTTCATTATTCTTTTTCCTTTTAACATTCCTCTTGTTGACTCCCTAACTTACAGTAACTTCAGGTTTTTCTTGCATAACCACTCTCATTTCTTATGCATGCTACATACCTATTTTTCTTTCAAATTTTTGCAATCAGAAGTCTTAACACTAAGTTTGATACCATATTTATTGTTCCTAAATTAAGAATTTTGATCTCAGTCTTAGTGTATTTTTCCCATAACTGAAAGAATGGGCCTAATAAAAGATTAAATGCCCGGTCTCACCTTGCAATAGTCACCAAGAGAATGTAAAAGGTAAAGGAGAAAATTATAGATGCCACCAAAGGACAAAGAATCCTTGTAAATAGGGGTGGCAATTCGGATTATTGTATCATATTCATGTCGTGTCAAATAGAGGTCAACCCAAACCCAACTTATTTAATAATTATTTTAAAAATTAAAAATTCTAACTCGATACAATAAATAAACAGTTAAATGAATTGTAATTATATTATTCGTTGAATATAATTTTTTATAAATTGTAATATAATTCTATAATATTTATGTGATCAAGTATTAATAGTTAATCTAGTAGTAATTAACGAGAGTCAAGAGTCAGTCTCGTTTTGTGTTAGATATGTAAAGAAGTATAGAAAAATCAAAAGTTGGGAGACATCCTAGAAAAATTAACGGTAGTTGTAATCTAGTATTATAAAAGAGGACAACATGCATTAAATAGGAGTTTTTATTTTTAGCATAAAAATATGTGTTTTTCCCAGGATTTGCAAAAATAAGCTACTGTTCTAAGAGTTTTTCTAGATTTTCTACCTTAAGAAATCTTAGCTCCAACGGTATTTGGAGTAAAATTATCTCTAAGATTTCAAATATAGTAAACTATACTGGTTTTCTGTTTACATAAAGTGGTATCAGAGCCTTTTCAGATCTGTTATTGTTGCAGATCTATGGTTGGGATAGGAGAATAAGTAAATGCATCATCCTCACATGCAGCAAATGGCCCTACAAGAGAGGAGTTTATGAACTTGCAACAACAGATTAATCAACTTTACACTAGATTAGAACAATTCGGTCTTCTTGTTCCTTCTAATTCTACTTTGGGAGACAAAGAGAGCAGCAAACTTACACATACCAATGCAGAAATTTCAGAAATCAATCTGCAATGGTAAGTTTTAGATGACACTAGAGATGAAGAGGAAAGGGCTAGACCTTTTGAAAGAAGGCCTACATTTAATCGTATAACAGATCGTGATCGAGACCTAAATGTTAAGGTAAACATTCCAAGTTTCACAGAAGAGGAGCAACCAGAAGGGGTTTTAGATTGGATGAATGAAGTTGAATGGATCTTTGAGTTTCTTGATTTTCCAGAAAACAAAAAGGTGAAGTTGGTGGCCATAAAACTAAGGGAATATGCGTTTTCTTGGTGGGAGCAAGTGCAGATGACAAGGATTTAATTGGGCAAGGACAAGATTCATGACTAGATGAAGATGAAATGGCTGGTTCGTAGTCAATTCCTTTCTTTAAACTATGAAGGCTGGTTCGTAGTCAATTCCTTTCTTTAAACTATGAAGGAATCCTATTTCAGCAATACCAATTTCTTCAACAAGGGCTTTGCTTTGTACAAGAGTATACTAATGAGTTTTACAAAATGAGAACCCGTGTGCAATTGGCGGAAAAAACAGTGCAGGTTGCTAATAGTCATTTGATGGGTTTGAGGCCAAATATAGGAAAGCTGGCGGGACTACAGCCTTATTGGACACTAGCTAGTGTTGTTCAACTGGCTACAAAGGTTGAAAGTCAACAAAAGAGATCCAGCAACTACCCTGTTCAAAGTGAAAGGAGACATGGTCAATCAGGTAAAAATCAAAGTCAAGATATCAATCCAAAGTCAGTGGCAACAACTGGTGGCATGCAAAATCCTAGACCAACAACTAATTACCAAGGTTGCAATCAAGGCCAAGGTCATGCAACAACAAGAAATTATGCATAAGGAAGTGGCAGCAACTCAAATCAGTTTGTTGGACAAAGAATAATCTGTTACAAATGTGGAAAAGAGGGTCACAAATCTTCAGATTGCAGAAAACAATCAAGCAACTAGTTGAATGATGAAGAAGAGAGTGAGAATGTTGATGTTGAGGGGGTAAACGTTGAATCTCAAGAAAACAGAGGGCTGCTAGAATTTACAGAAGATGAAGTTGCATACGAGGACCAAGATCTTCCTAATTTAGTCATACGTTGCACCATGTTAACTCCGACAGTATCAAAATGCGATTGGAGAAAATAATATTTTTAAAACAAAATGCTTATCACATGGCAGGTTGTGCAATCTTATAGTTGATGGGAGAAGTAAGAATCTTATATCTAAAGAAATGGTGACCAAGTTGAACCTAGAGGTGTTACCACATCCAAGGCCGTATCGTATAGCATGGTTCAAGAAGAGAGGTGAAGTAGAAGTCATGCAACAGTGTTTTGTTCCATTTTCTATTGGGAAAAATAATTCAGACAAGGTTTTATGTGGTGTTGTTGACATGGAAGCTTGCCACTTATTATTGGGAAGACCATGGCAACTTGATAATAAAACTATTCATTATGGAGAGAAGAACGTTTATGCATTTTACAAAAATGGAGCCAAAATTGTGCTTGCCCTAAGGAAAGATGAAGATCTTAATAAGTCAGAGGTGGTGGATGAGCAATCTTATTTGAGCACTCGCAACTTTCTAAATGAGCTTGAATCTAGTGGAGTTGCATACTTCTTGTTGGCAAAAGTAATATTGCAAAAACAACAAGGTGTTCCTACTGAAGTAAGGCATTGCTTGAGGAGTTTTCAGAGGTATTTCCTATAGAATTGCCAAGTGGATTTCTCCAAAAAGAAGCATTCAGCACCATATTGATCTTGTACTAGGAGCTGCTCTTCTTAACCTGTCACATTACAGAATGCATCTAAAAGAGTATGAAGAACTTCAAAGACAGGTTGAAGAGCTGCCCCTGTGCTGTTCCAGTCCTTTTCACTCCAAAAAAGGATGGAACGTGGAGGTTTTGCATTCATAGTAGAGCTGTTAATAAAATAACAATCAGGTATTGATTTCCCATTCCAAGGCTAGATGATATGTTGGATATGCTACATGGGGCAAGGTTTTTCTCCAAAATTAACCTCAAAAGTGGCTACCACCAAGTCAGAATTTGGCAAAGGTTGTAAAATGCCTAGTCTCACCTTGCAACATTCAGCAAGAGGTTGTAAAAGTAAAGGAGAAAATTATATATGCCACCAAAGAGTAAAGAATCCTTATAAATAGGAGCGACAATTTGAATCATTGTATTATATTCATATTGTGTCAAATAAATATCAATTTGAATATGACTCATTTGATAATCATGTCAAAAATTAAAAATTCTAACCTGATATAATTAATAAATGATTAAATAAATTGTAATTATGTCACTCATTTAACATAATTTTTTATATATTGTAACATAATTCCATAGTATTTATATGATGCAAATATTAATAGTTAATTTAGTAGTAATTAATGAGAGTCGAGTCAATCTCATTTTGTGTAACCTTTATGTAAAGAAAAACCAAGAGTTGGGAGACATCCTAGAAAAATTTAAGCTAGTTGTAATCTAGTACTATAAAAAAGGACAACATGCTGGCTCTAACAGTGTTTGGAGTAAAATTATCTCTAAAATTTCAAATATAGTAGGCTAGACTAATTTTCTTTTTGCACCAATATGATACTATATACACAAATACTAATTAATTTTATTTTAAATATAACCAAATACCTTTTAATATGTGATACATATAACTAAATTATTTAAAAAATATAGAAATATAAAAAAAGTTATTAATTGCAAATAAGTTAATACATTATAAATACTCAAATAATTTATCATGCCATAAACGAGTTCACGTATTAAGAACTTTAAATCCAAACCCTACACAAATATTAATCGTATTTTGCCATGTCCTATTTATCCATTTAATAATCTTTTTATTTTATGTCAACTTAAAACCCACAAATTCATGTCGTTTTGACGAGTCGTGTCAAAATTGCAACCTCTACTTATAAACACCTTGAAATTTAGTCAAACTTATGGTTCAAATTTTCCTACATTTGAACAACAATTTTGTTGCCTTGCTAGTTAAAACCTAGAGATAGACATTAAAAAAAAAAAAAAATTCCTTATCTTGTTTCCATATCTGAGAAAATATAAATTGAGAAAAAACTAAATCATTTACATTGAATTAAAGGAAAAAAATTAAATGGCCTTCTAAGATGAAAAATAAAAATTACCAAATGATATGCTGATAAATTTTACACAATCCAATGCAACAATATAGTCATTAACAAATTTGCTTCTAAGTAGTTAAGAATGATAGAAAAAGGTTTGGCTTACGCATAGGTTTTCACATTAGGTTGCAAACGCTTGTGATCTTCAACCATCATGCCAAGTAACTCAGCGACATCCTGTACCCTGCATTACATATCAAAACCCTAAAAACAACATGAGCAAAGCTTCAATAAGATACTATGATTTCAAACAACTTAACAGTCATCCAAATCTCTAATTAGTTCACATTGCCACTAAATCAAGACCATTAGTAGAAACTTTGTATCATATAGCACACAATTGATGATTACAAATATCTATTAACAAAAATTGATCTAATATGATACTTAACGAACGGTGAAAATTTCTTGGAGTGTTTGTCTTCCTAATAGCAAATCTATTAGAAAAACCAAAGATATATATGACCTCTTTCATTATGAACCCCACATTCATTGATTAGCCTATCAAAAGCCATTAATCAGATGTGGAATGCGACAATAACATCTAGACAAACATTAAGATTGATACCCAAATTTGCCTCTTCCATGTATAAGTATTAATATTAATTTCAAGAAAGAGATATACATCAAGTTTGCACCAGAATAGTTTGACCAAAAACCAAGCATTCCATTATTTTTTTCTAAATAAAAGGAAACAAAAGAATATTAAACCTTTTTGCCAATCCAAGCTATCTTCTATAGAATGCAACTTCAGTGAAGATAAATGCTTTATAGAAGATGCTGACCTTGACAAAAACTTGATGAAGTGTGTACTCTAAAAAAGTAAGCAAGTAGAATTGGCAGCAATTAAACCATCTTGTCTGAAAGTCTAAACTTGTTGGAAGCGAGATGGTCTGTCAAGCAGAACATTTATATGCCTTGACTAGTAAAAGTCACTTACTAATACCTTTTGTTGATCTGTGACCCACTAGTGTATTGGCTTAATGTAACGAAAAAGGCTTCTGAAGTGACTCCAGGGGAGTGGAGCTGTAGTACTAGGTGTCATGTACAGACATTGATGCCAGAAAAAAAATGAAAATTAAAAAGAGCAGGAAAAGGATAAACGGAAACAATCCCAAGCTATCTAAATTTTCACATTCATGTTCATGTCATGTTTTAAAACCAGACAAATGAAATAGACAAACAACTCAATGAAGAGCATCTCACAAACGATGAGATTTATAAAGAAATTTCACCGGTGCAATTAAATGTGCAATAGAATTCACCTGTCATAAGATTCAGCTCGTGTATATGCTTGGATCACCCAGTTATAAGTCTCTGTATCAGGTTTCATATAATCTGGTACGGAGAGAAAATTATAAGTCTTAAGAAAACTTGACAATAAAAACCAAAAGCTCAAGAATTTTAGACAACTCAAACAATCATCTAATCTAACACTTGGAAGGATAGGAGTGCTAGCCACAAACTTTACTTATTAAGTACTAGTTTGTATCAACACCAATTACTTTTTCTTTTAGTAAGAAACATACAACTACAATTACTTCCAACAAGCTCTTTAGTATTCAAGATTTTAGCATGACATGAACAAGAAATAAATGATGCTAGAATTAAGATACAATTGGATAAGCTAACAAACAAATTAAGCCATAACTAAACTGAATCACTCGTATGATGAGGAGAACAATGTAGAAAAGATTGGGAAACAGGAAATTATTCTATGAGGCATATTTTTGTTAACAATAATTCTTCTCAACGAAGGCCAACAATTTTACTTAAATTTGCCACAACATTCACTTGACAAGCAAAAAGAAACATTTTATGAGAGAAAAAGTGAACCTTCTCCATATTCCATATTCTCAAATGTTGCAAAAGCTACTTCAGGTACACCACAAGTAGCCTAAATATCAGAAATATATGATGTCAGTAAACTGTTGAAACTGTAGCAAGAACAGCCATCAAGTTCAAACATGCTCGAAATCTTTAGCCAGCAAATGAATCAATGTGAAATTATTAATGCCTGTGACATCCGGATGATATGCCAAAGCTAGTGATTCTTTGTGTGAGTTCCACGTACATGCACTATAGACCCAAATTATTGTATCCTAAAAAACATGGAAATGTTTCAGACATTAACATTGAACACTTGGGTGAGAATATTCATATATTTTTTAAGCAGATTAGTCAATAAATATAACCTGAGGAAATAAGTTTAAACAAAAAGGGGAAAAGTGACAGCAATAATGGTTCATATAGTATATGTGAGCAGCATCGTTCTTTGTCTCCATAGTGCCTAACATTTACATTTGTCTAAGAAAATGATAAAGACATTAACTACCAACATTTTAATAATGATTCATTCTATAGACCATGAAAATACAACTAGCAACAGTGTTTCAGTGAAGCTCTTTCATGTTTGAAATAATCAACCACAGGAATCAAATATCATCCATTAAAAACTTTAAAAACTAAAGAAGATACAAAACACAAAACTGCATTACAAAAGTACCCTCATGAGCTGATTTTCAACATAGCTAAGACCTATGCATAAGTATATCAGACACTCTTAATATACTTGCACATTGTTGTAATTGATGTATAGACAAGAAAAAGATCAAACATAATATAACCGGTAAGCATTAGACAGTGCTGAACTACATTTCATGCAGAGACGTTAAATCTGGTCAGAGAAGTTTTGTAGTATAGAACACTGAGAAAATTCCATTAATGCATGGCCAAAATTGTAGTCTCTTAAAAAGCTCAGTGAACCGCAAGCATCAACTTGATTCTGGTAGTTTAAATAATCAAAGCAACTGTAGGCACATCTATTATTGCCAGTAGATATCAAGTCTATTTGGGATTAAAAAACTGTTTGCATATGATTAAGAAATCCTTAGTTTGATTACAAAACAAACCACATTCAGGAAACTTACTTGACAACTGAGAAGATTATTAAAATGAAAAGTGGTTGCCATCCTTCCAGCTGCCTCCATTTCATAGGCAATTTCTAGGGCATTGGAATGGTCCCCAGCTTTGCAGTCTTCTTCAATCATCAGATCATATATTTCATCAGTAGCTCTCAGCCCACCTTTGGCACCCTTCAAGAAAACTTTGTTGGCATCTTCCAGATACTTGTTCCTAACAAGCTCCTCTAATCCCAAATAATTTGACCAACATATGTAAGCAATCCAAGTACTATACATCGAGTAATTACAATTAATGAAGTTTGGAAAAGATTGTACCAACAAGAATCAGCCATGCTTGGCGAATATCGTAGTTCAATTTTTCCATTGCTGCAAGGATTTCTAAGCCTTTGGTACCATACCCTTTGGACCCAAACAAACGAACGAGTGCAATAAGCGTTTCATGAAGAGGGCGGAGACCTGCGCTCAACTCCCTTTTCATTGATTGCATCTGCACTTGTGTGACAAAAACTCTTCAATATAAAGCCATCCAATATGTGTAAAACAAAATGTCACCTCAACAGCCAAACTACAAGAAGCTAATGCACTGAGAGAGAGAGAGAGAGAGAGAGAGAGAGAGAGAGAGAGGATTTCTAGATCAGCATAATATATGTTTGCATTTGGGTACACATATCAGAAAATACACATACCCAATATACACACAAAATTTCCATTAAATCAGTAAAATTGTGAAAAACAGAACAAGTTGCCAATTCATTTTCACTCCATTTCCGCTAAGGTCTCCTTCACAGTAATGCATTAGTCTTACTAACTCTCAAAACTAAAATCAGTCACAACAAACACTAGCATAATCAAAAGTGACATATTGGGCCATAAAAACAAAATAGAAAACATTTCATGACCAGGAAAAGTTAAGAAGAGCCTTATGCACATCAAAGTAGAATACAGTTAAATATGACAAGGGTAAATACATAAAATTATATTCAGCACATGTTTCTGTTTGTACTGCGCACTCATACGGGCATTGTATAGACACACACATGTATAGACACCTATATCCACACATAAAACACAAAGGCACACACGCACATATGAAAAAATTGAATGTCCCAAAAACTAAAGCAAATTGTTCAATCCAAAGTAGATGGTAGACTGAGCTCCTTTCCATTTCTATTAAGTCCTTGCACTGACAAAACTAATCATCCATTCCACTTTAATATAACAATCATCAATTCCACCTTCATATAATAATCTCTCTTTATACATACACATTTCTGTAGAGGTAAGTAAGTACGTATGCAGTATGCGAGTTTATGCAGCTATGTATAAATTCATATGTATACGTGTGAGTAAAACTTAATTTACGGGATTTAATTTTCTTCAATTCAACCATTGAATTATATTCATTATTATAAAAGGATACTTTTACATATATGTTACATGGAAATTTGGGTGCTTACAGCGCCTTCATCGTCACCATTAAGAACATGGGCCACGACGAGCCCATGGAATGACCTCGGGCCAGGACTGAGTCCGGCGGCAATCATATCATAAATGACTTCATTCACACCAACGGCGTCTCGATTCCGTGCGTGCTGCATCAATTCCTCCATGAATATGAACCTCAGCCCCTGCTCTGCCGCTGACAC
The DNA here is from genome assembly GCA_032401905.1 of Swietenia macrophylla. Classification (NCBI taxonomy): domain Eukaryota; kingdom Viridiplantae; phylum Streptophyta; class Magnoliopsida; order Sapindales; family Meliaceae; genus Swietenia; species Swietenia macrophylla. The sequence continues at coordinate 2,550,923 of CP135569.1, read as the reverse complement.
GATAGAGCCATTCGAAGAATATAAAAAATCATCGTCTTTTTGTTGCCGCTGCCGCTGCTTCCTTCTGCGAGTCTTTTTCTCCGGAGTGGACATTGCGGAACGAACAGAAACGACGCCGGTGTGGGGTTTGAAGAGGATTGGCGGTTTGAACGGGAGGGGAGTGTGGAGGAGGAGAGACATTTCTTTAAAAAAAAAAAAAAAATTTGGCTTTTAAGATTTGCTGACATATCAGCAAATGAAGTTTGTTGGTGATAAGAAATAAGATCAAGTCACGTGCATGGCACGTTGCGACGTAACTGGCAACTGCAACAATTTGTTTCCTCCTGTCATGGAATTTGCTTAGTGTAATTTTCGTGGCAGTTTGAACTGGCGTGTCATGTCTGCCAACTATCAAATAAAAATATAAAAATATTTTATATCAACGTAGATGTTAAAAATAATAATCATGCTAAAAATTATGTCACTTATTTTTGTACCAAATAGAATTAGCGTATCGTTTTTCAACTCCATTTTTTTTCCCCTTTGTTTTGTAGGTATAAGCAGATAAAGTTTACATCTAGTAAGAGCACGGTTTTTGCCTGTAAATCATAAAATGAATAATATTAGACTTTTTTTTTTTTTAATAAAGTTCATTCAAAATGACGGGGTAAAAGTGAGATGATGCTCTTTCATTGATTAATGAGTTTTTGTGATTATAAATTACTTGTTTACGTGACTTGTTGATTCATGCTTTCGGTGAAAACTTAACCGCTAATGTAGCAAATTCAAAGTGGACAATAAAAGACGCTAATATCGCACACTCAGGCCGTGTTTGTTGTAAGTCAAGTGGTGTGGATCGGACTACAAATATATATATATATATATATATTAGGAATGGGCACACCATTCCAGCAATCCCCCTAAAGATTATAGGCCTAAGAATGTGGTGTTGCAGTTTGGCATCGCTTACAGTCCTCGATTAAAGTTAAATGTGCCTTGAATAAGAGTTAACGTTTGCAAGCGAGTACAATCGTACAAGGAAACACTTGTTTGGACTAAAGGCAAGCTCACCAAAGTTACTGGGCAACATCGACGTTTTATTGTGCGTGATTCTATGGAGGTGTAATGCTGAGACTGTAGTGGCAGGTCATAGCATGCTGAGACTGTAGTCGTAGCATGAATAGTATTGGTTACTGAAACGAAATAGCTAAGTTGTTCCAAGAGAAAGATCAAAGATGTTTCAATTAGTGCACAATAAAGTTCAAGAACTCCTCTAATACAAGTAAAGCTGTGTTTTTATAAGTCTTGCGTGTTATAATCATCCATCAACTTTTGTCATCACTTGTTTGTGATAAAACGTAACTCTTTTAACTTTTTATAATAGCGGTGAAAAAGAAAAATTAATTTCTTCTAATCAATACCTTTAAAATAGAGTAAAGTGAGTTTAATATAACTAAATTTATATTATTTCAAATAAATTATAATAATTTAACTAAAACAATCTTTTCTTTTTTAAAAAAAAAATAAAGTCACACTTACATATTTTATTTTAATAATAAGAGCCCTTCTCCAATAACCCTTCAACTTTTGGTTTGGGTCTTGGGCGTTATAATCATCCGTAGTCACCAAGTGTGCTTAGCTACGAGTTTCTTGTATAGTCACTAGGTTCAACTCATTTACACTCTAGCTCACGATTCAAGTCCCATAAATAGTGGCTTACGTTCTTAACCTTCATACATTATTAATAATGAGAACAACATTGCTAAACGCTTGTTTTTCTAATGCTACTATTGTACCGACCCATCAACTTTAAGCTTTTTAGTTTAGCGATAATCTAACATAAAATTAAAGTCTAATGGTTTGAACCCCACATGCTCGCTTTCTCTTAATTACCAATCTTGAGCCTCAATACTTTCGGTTTTGGTCCCTTGGTTTCGTGTATGATCTTAAAACCGAATCAAGTTCCACGAGAGAGGAGCTGTTAAGGTGTATCTTCAAATGTTATTATTAGACTATTGTTGGATCTTAACTATGAGTCTAAACTTTTGGGTTTAACAATAATCTACAAGTACTTAATTTGAAACAGATTCAAGGTTAGACGTAAGAGATATTTTTATACATCAACAAGGGGATAAATGTGCTTAAACAAATATATAATGGAATCAATGCTCTCTATTTAGTGTAACTAAATAGAACTAATTCATGCATACCTTTTATTGTTAGATTTATATATTTTTATTAAGATCCTGGATACATCATACTATTTTACAACCACCACTGATTTTAGATGTTCCTATTTCAATGCTACTTGCGCATGGAAGGGAGAGAGAGAAGAGAAGGGAACATAAGAGAAAATACTAATATACATATACGCCACGTGCACACATACGAGTATATTGTACCTGTATTTTTGTCATTTTGCACTTTTGTTACAAAAAATCTGTAAGATAAATTATATATATTGTGATTTTAATTATCTAGTGATATGATAATTTTAATAGTAATATCAAAGTTTTTATCAAATCTTAAAATAATCCTTACTGGATGTCAAATCCATTTCACTATATTATGTATTTTTTTTTTTTTACGTTTATTAATTTTTTGTCTTTAATTATGTAAGAATTGTCTCATTTTGGCTAAATAAAAAAGCATCATATCTAGCTAAAAATTGCAAATTCTCTGTACATCCTTTTTTGTTAAATGTAAGATAAGAATACTGTCACACTTTCTTACTTATATGACCTTTAACCAATTATAAATATAAACATTGCCAAAGAGTCTTATTTCTTAAGCAAGTAAGCAACAAGGTATCTCAAAGTAGCTTTTACTAGTTGTGTTTATTGTTCTTTGTTGCTTGTCTCATCTCATCGTTTTAGTTTCCCAATACTGCCATGATTTTCTATTTTAGCATTAATCTAGAGTAGTTTTTACTTGCCAGCGTAGCTTAATTTTTCTATTAATATGTATTATATATATATGCTTCAAATTTGTTATTTATAAATTATATTGTTAATATATATTTCAAGTAATTAATTCCTTTTTAATTTCAATTATTATTATTATTTGTTTCGTACTATGATCCCAGTAAGTTCATTCATACTGGAAACATAGTTTCAAATAGTGTGGAAAAATAGAATTCAACTTGCTGCCACAAAGAAAACTATTTTGATATGATGATTATATAATTTTCATTTATACAGGAAGTTCACTGCAAAAAATGGTGCTTGAAGCACCATCTAGCTCAAAAAGCGTGAAGACTGAAGAGCAAAAACCTCCTCCCAGAAACAAAATTTTCTCTGCCCTTGTCGTCGCTGATGATCCTAACATCCGAAAAATTAACTCGGCCATTTTAAGTTCACTTCGATTCAAAGGTGAAGTGGCTGAAAATGGGAAGGAAGCAGTTCATCTCTTTCGTGCTGGCGCTAACTTCCATATCGTGTTTATGGACATGGAAATGCCTGTCATGAATGGAATTGAGGCATGCATTGTCATGAATGAAAATGCTTGGCATATTTTAAGGACACACACACACACACACACACACACACACACACACACCTTGATTGGAGCACTGAATGATAGGCCTATTTGTGACTGCTGTGGTTGTGTGATTATTATTGTGTTTGGATTTGAGTTCGTGGTGTTTGAGGCTGTGTTTGCCATTGAATTGCTCTGATACCAAGTTAAATTTTAGAGAAATGAAGAACAAGCTTAGAGACTTTGTAATTCGAATGAAGTTTTTTTTTTCTTTTACGTGTGTACAATGTCTCTATATATGCACAAATGTTGCTAGCTACAGCTACAGCCAATGTTACAGCTCTCTAAAAGGTGTCCATGAAACAAGATTTTCTGTTACAAAATATTCTGTCCTAGTGAATGCCTTGTGTTGCATTTGTTGCTGTCCTTTTTTGCTAAAATGCACAGCAAGTTGGTGAATACGATTCCAGCCCATGCTTTGTCTTTTTTCCCCTGAGAGGATGAGTGTTATTAAGATGCCGATTATGTTTCAGAGTTGTCTGCCATGTCAGCTTACATTTGACTCATGCATCGCCTTCGTGATAAGTTCATTCTTGGACAGCAGCGGATTAAGCGGAAACAGTGGATAGGTTCATGGAGGACACCAATTTCAGCATGATGTATGTCAAGATGCACTGAAGATGTCGTTGGTTTTCTTTGAGAAGTGATTTCTAATGGGGTAGGACACCTAGGCCAAGGTGAACTCCTTTGTGATGCAGGTTGTTGACGACTTGGATACTATGTTGGACATCCATGAAGAATCGTCGGCATGACGAGGTTAGCCGGACGTTGTTCAAAATTTCGAAGGTAAGTATTTGAATTTAACTGTTTTTTTTTTTTTAAGGTTTTTTTAACACTAATCAATTACTACATAAATGGTTTTCGACATTAACTACTAAAGTTAACGGGAAGCGCGCAATCCTTTCACTGCAAGTCCTTGCTCCTAGATGTGCTGAGCGCCCTTTGTTGGTGTCTTCCAGATACTTGCCCCTAACAAGCCAACCCAATCACAAATAATAGATAAAATTTTTAAAATATCCTTATTTTAGAGTTTATTTATATAAATAACTAATTTTAAAATTTTTTTATTATTATAACTAATTTCACTGATTTTAGACAATTTTACTCTCAATGGCCAATTTTTTTCGTAACACGGCGCACCAACGCGGGTACAGTTGCACTAGTGCAAAAGCCACCAGAGTGTTGCGATGCAAAATGCACAATGCGCGAGGGACAAAAGCCACCACTGTGCTACAATACCCCATGTTTTTTTTAAAAAAATGATTTTTTTAATTTTTAAATAAATTTGAAATTTTTTTTTACTTAACAAAAATAATATTTTATGTTATTAAAATCGATTATTCATTGAAAAAATTAATTCTTTTTAAAAAATTAAAAATTTATAATAAATCATTCAATCAGAATAAAAGAACTGTATAAAATATTATGTTATTTCATTGTCCTAAAATTATAAATTTATAAGATTTATTGTAAAAATTAAAATATTTAATAATTGATTAATGAATTTGGTATCACATGATAAGAAATAAATAATTTTAATGGCAAAAAATTTGGAAGATAAAATAATACATTCAAGATAAATAACATGGGTTATGTGAATGTTTGGCATTGTTTATGTTCCTGAAGTTTTATGAGTCTTATATAAAAGATAAACATTTTAGTCATACAAACATAATTTAGTTATTTTAATGTAAAATAAGTACTTAGTGTAAATAAATAAAACATACTTTTAATTAAAATAATTTGAAAACTTAAAAATATGAATATTATTGCTGAAAAAAATTTATATAAACAAATATAAATATCTAATAGTAGGAATAATTATTGGACCCATATTTACTTTCATTTATTAAGTTATTAACTACCTTCTCAAATATATCATAATTGTTAAAGAGGAAAAAAAAGTTATAAATGGATTGATTTTTTTATTTTAGTTTTTGAAATTTAAAATTGTTATGGTTTCGTTTTATTCTTTAGATGAAATTATTTTTCTTGTTCATTGTTTGAGTTGACTTAATTGTATGATCGATGACAATATTTTTTTTGTTTTTTCTTATTTGTATTTCCTTGCCAAAAGAATTTTGACATAAGGTATTTATTTTGAGAAAAAAAAGATTAATTATCTATATATTTCTTTTTCGTTGACAATATTTGGTTGTATTGTCAAAGTTAATCTTAAAAAATACTTATATTAATTGATAAAATTATTAAAAAATAAATAAGTTCAGCTCAAACGAATTACAAAATATGTCCTTAATTTGTGATTTTATAAAATTTTAGGGATCCAAATATTATTGTCTCATAATTCATGGGTTTGTAATAAAGTTTTATTATTAAGAGATAAGGATGTATAATAATAATAAAAAAAAATGCAATCCATCACAGTTGCGGGCCTTCTATTAGATAGGACGGAGCCTGTAAGAAAGGCGAACCGAATACATCACAGGTATGCCGGGACGCTCCATTCAGCATCTCTGACAAAAAGACTATTTTCCTATTATTGTGCGGATTTAGGAGCACTTATAGCTTGCGCGATCAAGACAAAACGACGAATGCCAAAGACGCTGCGAAGCGAAGAAATTCAAATTGTAATCGCTGAGCTCGGATCAAAGAACGAACCAAGGATTGTTCAATAAAATTTGCTTTGCATAATAAAGGTTCTTCGTTTTACAACAAAAACGAGTTTTAAGAATTCAAAACCCAACAAACTATAAGTTCACAACCCATTTAAGAGTTTCCCAACTGACAAATCATTCGATTGTCTTTTTATTATATTAAATTATTTAAATTTCGTTGATTATATTATATTAACAATATTAATATAATAAAATTATTTAATTAATAAAATTAAAAAAAAATATATTTATTAATAATAAATAAAAAAATTAATAAAAAATTTTATAAATTTTTTATTATATTACTTAAATAATAAAATTTTTTATTTAATTTTTTACTTATTATTAATGAATATATTTATTTTATTTAATTGATTGAATAATTTAATCACGTGAATAATATTAAAGTGATATGATCATTCTATTTAAAACTTTTTCTACGTTACTTATTCAATATTTCATTTGCCTAAAAATTTTTATTATGTAAAAAATAATTTTTGTCAACTTATTAAAGGCATCTTATTATCACTCCTCCAAATTTTAATAAAATTTGATTAAAAAATTATAACATTATTTAAATTTTAAAAAAAAAATAATTTTTGTTATTTGTCTCCTTTTTTTGGTTAAATCTTATTCTTAGCTTTTTTATTTTTCACAATTGAGAGAATAAACCCATATGCATTGCAATGCTGATTTGGTTTTGTGTTTCTTGAATCTTTTTTCTTTTCCTTTGGGGATTAATATCGACTGATATATAAAAAACAGAAAAATTATTCAATTTTTTTACTTAACCAACTGGATTTTATTGAAAAGAGTATCAAAAGATTTAAGTCATGTAATCTACAGTCCTGTATGGCTTTTTGTTGATTAAACAGATATAGTAAATATCATGGGTTGTCTGAAGAACTCTTGTTGTGTGTAACTAGTCTTTTGACTAATTGTGATTTGCTGCTTGATGCTTGACGAACACAATCAATGCATTGGCTTTTTTGATGGGTTTATTTTAGGATTTACGCGCAACAAATAACAAGTGTGATTATCCAAAATGACTGGAAATAAGTTGGCATTTGAACTATAAATTACTTCTTCTTGTAGTAGCTGAAGTTTCGTTAAACTGAAAGATGGTCTTTTCATTTTATTGTATGTGCATCAACTTGCCAAGCAGCCTTTTCATTCAGTGACCCAGTATTGAGTTTAGTTTTGTAAAATCCAGTTTATAGAGTGATCTAAAACTAACAATTTTGGAATATATTTCGACAGAAAGAGAATATATCATGGATGCACCAGGAAGTAGCAGAGGGAAGGATGCTAGAGAAGGAAGAATGGGAGGCAGATTGTTGGAATTTATTTCTAGTGACCTCTTTTAGGGACTAGTGCAGCATATGGGGATCACACATGACATTGGTACATTGACAGCCCATCCTGCCAGTGTGGTTCATGGGGCTACACTAAGAAGCCCCTCAGGCCCACTCATCGCACGCATAGATGCGGAGTTCTGCCCCACTATTAAGGAAATACGGTTGCGCTTTTAACTATAACTTTTGGCTGGATGGTGGGGATTGATCCTAACACTTAAAATAAACAAATTGAAGATAAGATCCTGGAGAAGGAAGCATTGGAGAGAAGGTTATGTAAATTGAAAGCAGTCAATCCAGCCACCGCAGGCACTGGTGATGAAGCCAACCCAGCAAAAGCAAGCACTGATGAAGCGAATCCAGCCACCTGAAGCACTTATGATGAAGCCAACCCAGCCACAGCAGGCACTGATAATGAAGCCAATCCAGCCACAGCTGGCACTGGTGATGAAGCCAATCCAGCCAAAGCAGGCACTGGTGATGAAGCCAATCCAGCCAAAGCAAGCACTGATGAAGCCAATCCAGGCAAAGCAGGCACTGGTCATGAAGCCAATCTAGCCAAAGCAAGCACTGATGAAGCCAATCTAGCCACAGCAAGCACTTATGATGAAGCCAACCCAGCCACAGCAAGCACGGATGAAGCTAATCCTGCCACACCCAGCAGAGATGCATCAAATCCAGCAACAAAAAGAAGCAAATCTAGCCCCAACAAATGAAAACACTGACTTGGTCCTCTTATAACGTAGACCGAATTTGAATTTGTTACTGCTTTCAAATTAGTTTTAGAATTTTTATTTAGTACACATTTGATAACCCCCCTTCTTGGTCCTCTCTCTAAGTTATCAATCACTAATATAAAAGTACAATTTATAGGTTAGAAATTGATTTCTACCATTAAATTTCACAATTTTCATCTGAATTCTTGAGTGCCATTATGGACGGCTAACTTAGCAAACTCCGCATTGAAAATTTATTCATTATTTCCTGATTCTTAAATATCTTTGCTCCTAAATATCTAAAATATGAGTTTCTTCCAGTAAAAATAAAAGAGATCTTTTATTCCACCGTAAGCTTTTCTGTAGCGATAATCAAAGATCCCAGCAAAAAATTAATAAGAGTTTTTAACATTAAAAAAAATTCTTCTCGGCCAATAGAGAAATCATACCAAAGGAGCACTTATTATATGTATGTACTAATTGGACAAATTTAGCAACATTTTAACTCCTAAAACATAGATGATGATGATAAAGTTAAAAGAATAAGTTTAAGAGTGTATCATGAACTACAAATTTTGATAAGAGGTGTATATTAAATGAAAATTGAGAGGAAAGACAATCTAATTTGCAGTTAGAATTCTTTTTAGGTAATTAATTGATTTAGTTTCATATTTATAATTGGTGTAATATTATTTGAAGGTAATGAACTGTTATATTTCAAGTTATTTATAATGTGCAACTCTATATTACTTAATAGAATTTTAACAGAATTTTGATATGGATCTAAATAGTTATTATTTAAAGTCTGGTTGCAAGAATTCAAGCACAAGACCATGAGGTCAATCGTGCTATAATACCGTATTAAATTACCAATGAGCTTAAAGGTTTAAGATTAAAAGTAAGGTCTAACCAACACGATTTTATCAGTTTATAAACTCTAAACACGTTAAGATGTTAGAAGAGTAATATTTTTATGAATATATAAGGGATGAATGTGCTTATAAACAAACATAATGGAGGCAACGCAATTTCTTTTTATAGATTTTATTTATTTTATTTTTTCATTATTCATAGTTGAAGAATTTTTTTTTCCAGATGTATAGATTATATTACTGAATGACCATATCAACTAAAGTAAACCCTCTATTTATAGAGAAGAATCAATGATAAAATTGACAAAAATTTAAAATTATATAAATGCATGATTTCATAAATTATTAATTGATTAATAGCATATCACAGTTTAATTTATAACAAATATTATTTTCTGTGTAAAGAAAATTTTTTAACATTGAATGATTTCAGCTAGTAAGCATTTTTGTTATTATTTTGTCTAATAATTATTCTTGATCATAGCTAGTAAGTTTTCTTTCTTTTTTTTTTTTTCCAAAGAAATCTCCTAACTTAATATGTCATCCTTTTAAAATAGTATCATTTGTTGTACTTTTTGTTAGTATATACTCTAAATTTAATAGTATTTTTAAATATTTAATATATTTATTTTTTATATATCATAATATTATCATTTTATATATCATTTGTTATTTTATTATTATACATCTATATGTTCAATAAAATATAATAATACTTTTATAATAATAGATTTAATTAGTTGAATATTATTTTTAAATATTTTTAGTCAAACATATTATTATAAATAGAGCAACAACAATGTACAAAAACTAGTATGTATAGTAACTAATGATATTATATTGTGCATTATGATATGATATATCTAGTTAACACATGAGTACAAGTTAGTGAACTAATATATTATACTGATCTGCTATAAAAACATTATATAAATTATTATATAAATATCATAAATAATTTTTGTAGTGACAATGGTGTATATAATCTTTAAATTTGAGATTACTATGGTTTCAAATATTGAGAATGATATATTTTGATATTTTTAAATGTCATCTGTAATAAGGTAAACTATAAAAAAAATAATTAGATATGTTATGACTCGTATAAAAGAATGTGTATAATTAAAATAAAATTTGTCTGTCCTATATAATGAAAATAATATTTTTGAGTTTTTTAAATAAGACTATAAAAATACATGGCCTTACTAAAATTAGTTAATATGTGATATTAATTTAATTTGTTGGAATAAATTTACTTAAAATATTAAAAAATATAAACATTACACTATGTGAGAGTGACACGTTCCATGTTTCATATTCAATTAAAATATTTAAGATAAAAACTTCATATTTAATCAAAATATTTAAAATAAAAGAATTAAATTATATAGTAACATTGATTATGAATAAGGTGATATCGAACTGTTAGACATTGTTATCACTTAGAGAGTGGTAATGTGTTGCTAGACAATGCTTATTGTTTGTGATATAAAATTATATTTTAGTGTTATTGATAATGTTACGAGAACTTATTGAATCGTATATTAAAATCGACAATAATAATAACGTTAATTTATAAAAATAAATTTTGATATATATATATATATATAGATATGAAGAATTCTAAATTTGTTTAAAATTTATTAAACTATTTGAGTATTAAAATTAGTTAAACTCATAATATAAGGATTAAATTAAAATTATTAGTACATATTTTATTAAATAAAATGAACATTAAAATAAAAGTCTAATCCAATGGTTTAGGTCTAAACTAAAATTCTAAAATTACATTATAAACATATAATATTTTAGTATTTTAAAATGTATTTAGAATTTTACTTTTATGTATTTCTTTTAAAGAAAAAAAACAAAAAATTTTTTGTGAAAAAAATATAGAAAAATAGTCGACATTCTAAACATGGGAACTAGTACTCTAAGTTAATTTCCTATCGTGTGGATACCGTAAAAATACAATGATATTTAATTTATATTTATAATTTGATAAGTCATCTAATACAGAAGTATGGTCAAATTTATTTCATTTTTATATATATATATATATATATATATATATAATACTAGTATTTGTAGTATAGATCTTGGTAACCAAACATAATATTTTTATTTTTTTCACTACATATATGTTTTGATTTGTTTACACTTTTAAGGATTTCGGATTTATTGTCCTTTACGACAATTTTTCAATTTGTTATTTCTTTTGTTATCATTTTAAGGTAACTTAACTTCATGGTTTTGTGTTCCAATCTGTTAAACTTCAAAAAATAAAAATAATTATTTGTATTTATACAACAAACCCTATTAAACAAAATCACTCCAACACACACTTAAGAAAAAATAAAAATAACTTAAGTATAACTACTTTATGGATGTCAAAAAGGCAGGGTGGGATGTTTTTGGTATTCCTTATCTCGTTGTTTATTTTAACATCTATTTTTTTATCTCATTCGGCAATAAATATAATTGTGCGGGATAACGAATACTTATGTGGTTTCTAATTTCCATTATACTTCGTATTTTATAAAAATTTGATTAACTTAAACTTGTAAATAATTGTATTAATGATTAAAAATTTAACTTCATCATAAAAATTTAAACTTTAGCATGACTTTGTGACAACTCTATTTTTTTAAAATTATATTAGTGACTATTAAAAATTTAAACTTAATGAGATATATATATATATATAGTTTTAATAATTTTTTTTTATTTTATAGTATATAATAACATAGTAAGTTAAAAAAAAAGAAACTGATAATTATTTCTATTTCATAAAAATAAGTAAATATATATATATAACAAATGATTTAATAAAAAATCTAATTTTTTTCATTTTATAGTATATGTAACATAGTAAGTAAAAAAAAAAAAAGAAACTGTTAATTAATGTTATTTCGTAAATATAAGTAAAAAATATATATAAAAAATGATTTAATAGAAAATCTTGCAATATATATATAATTGAATAAATCAAAAAATTCAAAATTATTATTCAAATTAATGATTTTGGGACTCCAAAAATGAAACTAACTAATTAATCTTTATAATATACTTTATTTTTCTTTGAAAAATAAATAGTATATATTAGTGCTGATATTTCCTTTGAGCCATGTTAACAAAAGGCTCACTATTTAGGTCATCATAAATACTCGCATAAAGGGAGGTTAAAGAGTAGATAACCACCTTGTGTTCTTAAAAATGTAAGATATCTAGAGAGCCAAGGACAAAATGTGTCTTTAGGTCTAGGTAAAAGAAAAGTCTTAAGTTTTTAATGACTTTAGAAGATAAATTTCCTAAAATGACTTTTATCTGAATTCTAATGCCATTTAAAAAAGGATAAAGGAATAAGTATTAAGAGAAGTCTAAATAAAGAGAAGAACAAAGTCTTATTAGGTTTCAAAAGAGGCATCCTATTAAGAAGCAAAGAATTTAGCAACTTATATATAAAAAAATTAGTAAACCAAAGAAATAAGGTATTAAAAACTGTGGAAGAAATAGGCTGAGACTCTGTTAATATCTACTCTTAAATTATTAAAAAGAAAAACTTTTTGACATAAGTATTGAAGGGTTTTTGTCGAAAATTTAGCACCTTTGATGTTGATTTTTGTTTTACAACCATGTTTAGGTGTATCAAAAAAATAGTCACACAAAGGCCATCCTTATTTATATATCAAACTAGAAGAATAAGGATTTTAGCATATTTATTCTCTTAGAAAAATGAATTACTAGTTGACACCTGACAAATAAAAAATGGGCATTAATAATTGGCACCATTTATGGGAATCACTGACAAAAAATCATGGTTACTTCATCATGACAATGTTAGAGGTAAATGAATAATAGTAGGTAAAGAAAGTAGGAGCAATAACTTTGATGAGCGAAAATTTGTAGGCCTAAACAACATTGAAAAGATATTGAGACATAGGATGAAATTATGAATGCTTTAGCTATACTCAAAGAACTTGAGCCAAATGTTAAAGAAATCTTCCCTGAGGCACAAGCAAAGATGTTATTTATAAGACAAAAGTTAATAGAAAATAATAAGAGAGAACAAGGGTAGTTCAATGATGAAATAATGTTCCTCAGAAATGAAAATTTAAAATGGCCATTAATGAAATCAAGGAATGAATTACATAGGAAAAATCCAAATCCGTCCTCTCAACAATAGGTGGTAAACAAAGGACAGCCTGATAAAATATCTCAAATTAACTCCCACAAAAATGGAATAGAAGGATGAAAGGAATTAATCAGGAATAATTTGTTCGTGGTTAATGTAAGGCACATTTTGCTAGAAAAGTAAATTAGAGATCAAAAAGAACAGAGAATGAACAGGAATAAAGAGATGAGAACATTCTTCAGGAAGCACAATGACTTAAACAAGATAAATAATAAGGTCCTATTGCAGAACTCAAAGTTAAAGAGGAACTCCAGAAGCTTAAAGAAGAGATACAAGAGCTTAGATGAGGAGATTCAAACTTCATCAGATAATTTCTTACCTTGGTAAAACAAACTTAATTTTGCATTTAAAGAGTTATCAAGAAATGATGTAGGTATAAGGGCTTATAGAGGAGGAAATGTGCAGGCCTTTCTCTTTAGCACTTGAAGGATAAACTTATAATTAAAGCTAGGATTTATTAAAACATTCTTGCAATTGTATAGAAAATTTGTACAATAATTTCTAAGAGCTTGCATGCTTATAAAAAGTATAACGAGCTTAATGACAATTATGTAAGGGAAGCATGAAGACTTGAGAGAATCTATGTCGGATTACCATGCTAAGGTAATGGAAGTAACCATTCAGGCACCATATTGCTATTGAAAGACCAAGGAATGAGCTCAAGATTAGGAGATTTTAGTGGATGCTCAAAGAAAAAGATATCACTAATTATAAGGATGTTAAAGTTATGCTCTATAAATCAATCACGCGATGTTATGATGTATATTTTCTCTTATAAATCTTTTCAATTTTTAATAAAGTATTTTATTTATGGCATACTCTTTTATCATTTGTATACATATTTATATGTATAGTGATAAAATTTGTAAATTATTTGTAATATATATCTAATTATAATGAGTTTATACTTATAAGATAGATATATTAGTAGTATTATTTTTAAATATTTTCAATTATAAAACTTTAAAGTGAAACTTTTATAGTATCGAATAAACTAGTACATACTATGCCTACTTAGTAAAGAGGATAGTTGTTCTTGTAAACCACTTGTGTATGCACATTAAATCAAGTGTAAGTGCTTGTTAGAGAATGAGCTCACTGAATTGACTTACAATAAAAATGTCTAAATGATAATTGTATTAACTATCAATTAAAAATTTTTTGTATCAATAATGTAAGTGATCTCTAGACTTGATAATATTTTTTTGTGGATGAAATACTATACTTTAATACTATTTAGGATGGATTTGGATAAGTTTCATTATAAGTATATTATATATGGTATAACAATCATAGAGATAAGTGAATGTTCAATAATCTATTACTTTTTGTATATTATGATAGTATGCTCTATGTGAATGATAGAGATTTGATTTAAAAAATTATTTGCCAAGGTGAAGTCCAGGATTGAGAAGTAATTCTTAATGACGATACATTTTATAAATTATAATATCAAGATTCATTATAAAGAGCATTAGATACAAAGGTTTTGATAGTTTACCATGACTTTAATTTAATCAAAATATAGTATAATAGAAGAATTGAATTAAACAACAACTGATTACAGAAAGATTTATTTTGAAGTTTATCACTTCATTATAATTTGAGTGGCCATGACACATTGCTAGATGTCAATCTTGATCTGTAGACGTATTTGGTTAATCATGAAATAATTTATTAAATATAAAATGAATTAAAAAATTTGATTCGAAATTTTAATATACGTTCATTATCGATTTTATAGTGAACCTACTGAATTACACCCAAATTAATAAGTAACTTACTTGAGATAATTTCTAAATGTTGAAGATAATTTTTTAGTGTTAGATTACTTAAATATAACGTATTTTTTAAAATAGTATTATAGTAATTTCTAAATGAATTAGTAAATAATGAGATTATATATTGATTTGTAAATTATAATATCTATATAATATGATTATAAATTTTACCAAATAATTAATATATAATATGATTAAATATTAATTATTAAAGTAAATATGCATAATTTATTAAGGGAAAAACCAAATGGATAAAAGTATTAAAATATTTCGATGAAATTAATGAGAAGAATATATAAGTTTTGAATTTTTGGATTTTCTTAAAGCTCATGGTATTGTATTCCAACGAACTCCTTTGACTACATCACAACTTAATGGTGTATCTTGATTTTAAATATATTAAAGTTTGGGGTTATCCTACTTATGTTAAAAGGCTTAATCTAAACAACCTAGACTTAAGAATTGTCAAACATAGGTTTATGGGATATCCAAAAGAGTGTACTAGATATTAGTTCTATCATACTGAAGAGCAAAAAGTATTTATCTCGAAACATGTTCTATTCTTAGAAAATTAGTTTTTAAGTGATAGATATAGTATACAAAAGATGAAACTTAAGAAAGTTTCCAAACCACAACCTATCATTGCTCATCTAAAGAAACCTGTTTGAGAAAAATATAAACATACAAATTCGTAATTTGACTAAGATTTCAAGACCACCTAAAAAATATGTAGGATATATTGATGAAGGTGAATTTGAAATCTATCTCACATTAAAGAAAGATCTTAAAACCTACGAAGAAGCGATAGTTAGTATCGATTTTAAGAAGATACTTGATACCATTTTATGCACTTTAATTAAGTTTGGACTTTGGTTGATGCACTAGAAGGGATTGTATCTATAGGTTGTAAATGGATATTTAAGAGAAAGGATGGAATTACAAAAGAAGTAGAGACTTATAAAATAAGGCTCATAACAAAAGGTTATCATCAAAAATAAAAAATTAATTTTAATGAAATTTTTTCACTAGTAGTCATGCTTAAATTTGTTTAGATTATTTTAACCATTACTACATACTATGACTATAAGACATGTGTTAAAATAGCTTTTTTTAATGAAATTTTTGAAAAGGATGTGTACATGACACAACCTAAAGGTTTTGCATCCATTACAAATCCTTATTAAGTATGCAAGTTGCAAATATCCATTTATGAACTTAAACAAGCTTTCCATTTCTGGAATATCCATTTTAATGAGGCGATCAAATTGTTTGAGATTTTATTAAAAATTCGGATGATTAATATGTTTACAGAAAAGTTAGTGAGAGTAAGATCATATTTTTAGTATTATATGTGGATAATATATTATTAATTAAGAATGATGTTGGGATGTTACAATTAGCAAAGATTTGATTATCCAAAAACTTCTTCATGAAAGATTTGAGTGAGGCATCATATATTTTAAGAATAAAGATCTTTGAAGATAGATTTAATAAAATATTAGGCTTGTCCCAATCAATGTACATAGATAAATTGATAAAAAAGTTTAGTATGGAAAACTCTAAGAGAGAACACATGCTGATGAGTCATAAAGTTTATCTCTTCAAAGAAATGTCTCCAAAGACACAAGAAGAGAGAGCACACATGAGTAAGATTCTATATGCTTTAGTTATAAAATTTATCATATATGCTATGTTATATACAAGTAGATATCATGCAGAGTCTCACGATTGTCACTGAACAATGGTAAAAAATATTTTTAAGTATTTAAAAAAAGATTAAAGAGATGTTTCTTATATAAAGAGAAGATGACTTGACACTTGATGGTTACATTGACTTAAATTTTCAATCAGATAAGGATGATATTAAATCTACTTCAGGATACACATATATTTTGAATAGTGGAGCAGTAAGTTGGAGAAGTTCCATATAGGAAAAATGTGTTACATAACTAAGAAAAATGAATAATGGTGTTTCCCTTTTATTTTCCATTTTATTCATATAAAAAGATTGAATGGTCATTTCGCTAATTTTGGCAATATTTTAGTTAGCTAGGTAGATTTATTTAATGAATTTGTTAAATCATTGGATCTGTTTAATATACCATAAAATTTGAAAGGTGAAATGATAATTGCTCTTAGAAATATTTATTGAAACTAAAAAATTTAAACCTCTAATCTCCAAACTAACAAGGTAAAGTGGTAGTTCTCATTGTTGATACAATATCATGTTTATGTCTTCATTAGAAATTTTTGTAATTAATAATTGTATTCTACAACAAGCTGTTTATTAGTCTTGGTCTTTACAGAAAGTACTTCAGTAACTCTTCCAACATTTTAAAAAGATTTTAAGACAAAATAAGTGCTTTTGACAAAATCAAAGCACTATTAATTGAATACAAGCTGATGCATTAACTATGAATGGCATCTTGCATGATCTAAAAATTGATATAAAATATCAATAATATTAGAATATTTATGCACAAAATCTAAATAGCCAAAAAAAGGCTTTATTCTTGGTGACTTTATATTAAAAAGGGATAGTTTACATCAACTCTAACCAAACAAAAACTTCGACGCATACCAACATAAAACAAACTTAAACATCACAAACAAACACTTCATTCATAACTAGCCAAAATTACATGGATTAACTTAAGCTAGTTCTTTTTTTGGACAAAAATGACCAACCTTAATAATAATATGTAGAACAACACCAGTCGATTGACTCAGATGATCAAGCAAATCATGAAGATATAAAGTTGATTGATCAATGAGACAATGATGTTTCATTATTTTTTGGTTTGACTTGATATCCTCTATTAGGGAAATGATCTTGACCATTGTTAGTGATTTAGTGTAGAAGAAGTCAAGACCAGCTTGCACGAAAGCTTCCTTCTCAGTCTTTGAACCACGAGAGGTCACCCCCACAATCTTGCTTTTCACTCCCATGGCTCGCAACTCCTTGGTTGCCTATGTTGTACAGTAAATGTCAGTAAAATGACAATTTCTTGTCAGGCAAATGAAATATTTTAATACTGTAAAATATACCTCAATTCCATTCATGACAAGCATTTCCGTGTCAATAAAGACAATATTGAAGTTAGGGCCAGAACGACAGAGATCAACTGCTTCCTTCCCATTTTCAGCCACTTCAACTTTAAATTCAAGCGACTTCAAAAACACAGAATGAATTTTTCAAATAATAGGATCATCATCAACAAGAAGGGCAGAGGAAAGCGTGTTTTTTAGGCAAGGCTTTTGCTCCTCAGTCTTCTTCACTTTCTTTGACCTAGATGCACCTCCTTCAAGCATCATATTTTCTAGTGAAATTTTCTGTACAGATGAAAATTAGTTAAGTCGTATATCTAGAACGTTTCCTTCAAGCAAGAACTTGTTTTTGCAGAAAGTTGATATTTATTCTTCTGCACAATTTGAAACATATATTTTGCAGGTGGACGATCTACAGGGATTATGATAAGGAAAATAAAAATTAACTAAAATTGAACAGAGATTAATACGAGAAATATAATTCGACAATATAGTTGTAATTTTTAGAAAAGTTGAGCAATGCGTGGACAAAGTAAAAATTACTCTATTTGAATGATAAAATCAACAGTTATAGTACTATTGAAAACTAAAACAGTGAGATGATTCAAGCAAGAAAGAATTAAAAGCTCACCTAGTAAAAGCTACTTTAAAATACCTCGTACTTGCTTAAGAAAAAAGACTCCCTGAAAATGTCTATTTACACATTTAGTTAGGGTTAATATAAAGAAGAAAAAGGTGAGAGCATTCTTATCCTGCATTTAAGAAAAAAAAAAACAAAGAAATATATAGAATTTTCAATTTTTAACTAGATACGATATCTTTCATTTGGTGAAAAATGGACAATTTTTACAGAATTGAGAAAGGAAAAGGTGCTGAAACAAATCAAACGTGATCTAGTAAATTGGATCTGGTATCTATAAAAGGTATTTTAAGATGTGACAGAAACTCTTCTTTAAGTTTTGTAAGCACTATTAAAATTATCATATTGCCAGATATGTAATTAAAATCACAAGATATCATAGTTATAGATAATATTTGTCCAAGACTTCTACTTATGCCTTCTAGAGTTTTCTTAAGAGTGATGTCAATATTTTATATAATAGTAAAATTTGCAGTCCAGTTGCATGTTTTAGCCCACCGTTTTGATAGAAATAAAACAAATAATTACCTTAAAAGTATTGAACAAGGTCAATGAAAGAAAGTTACAATGAAAAACGGTTTCGATTGTATAGGGGTTTTGTATGTACGTTAAAGGGCTTGATAAATAAATGTAGTTAATTTTAAATGTTTACAAGTGCATGTATGATGGTGATAAAATTGGTAAGTTCAGGAGTGGGTTTTACGTATAAGTTTTGATAGTACTATTAAATTTTTTTCTTAATCACATCTTAAAATAATTCTTACAGGATACTGAATTTGATTTTAAGGTTGTATCTTTCATGTTTTGATAACTTATTTTTTTCTCTCAAATATGTAACATAAATAAGCTAATATTTTACTGTGTAAAACAGGCAACTAAGGAGCTGAGAGCCTTGGGAGTGGAAAGCAAGATTGTGGGTGTGACCTCTCGCGATTTAGAGATTGGGAAGGAAGCTTCCATGCTAGTTGGTCTCGATGTCTGCTACACAAAACCACTAGCTATGACCATGCTCATTTATCTAATGGAGGATCTCAAGAAGAGCTAAATAATCATGAAACTTACAAAAAAAAGGAAAAAAAAAAAAGAAGAAATCGTCATTGTATCATCGATCAATCCACATCATGTCCTCGTCATTTTTCTTGATCATTTGGGTCAATGGGTTGGTGTCATTTTTACTAAAGACTATTTAGGGTTATTCATGTTTGTCAAAGAAAGAATTGTCGGAGTCTGCATCCAGATGGAAACTATGCTTTTTAAGATAAAGTAATAATGAACAATTTAAAATTTTTTTTTCGCTATTTAGATTTTGGGTAAATGTTTTACTATTATTGCTACCTTTATATGCATTTTTAGATCTCATGAGATACTATTCATAGTAAATGTATAACCTTAATTAGGAGTGCTTTTTATTTTTTCACTATTAATTTTTATGACAATGTTAAGACAAAATATTTTATTAAATAATTTTCACATGAACTAAAGCTAAAAAACCAATCCGAACTGAACTGAAGCAAACCAGTTGATTTGATTTTGATTCGGTTTTATACTACCTTTGGTTTGGTTCGATCTCATTTCCTGAAAAACTATCCTAACTTTGCCCACAATTGTTGTTGTTGAAATCTGACTAGTTGAAAATGCTTATATCCATAGCTAGTTAGGATTTATATAAGTTAAAAAAGGTTATAGCATTCTTATCTGTTGTTTAAGAAAACAAGATGTACTTAGAGTTTGCAATTTATAGCTAGATATGATTTTTCTCAATTGGTCGGAAACTGACAAATGTTACAAGATTATGAAAAACAAAAAAGGTTTTTGAAATAGGTAAAATCTAATCTTTCTAACTAGATTTTGTATCATGCAAGAGTTATTAGAAGGTGTAAAAAATTTTTTCATAATTGTCTTTTTTAAAAAAAAAAAATAGTTCATATAAGACTAATAAAATATCATATCGGTGGATATGCAACTAAAATAATAAGATATCATGATTATAAATAGTATGGTTTATAAATTTTAGCATGTTCATTGCAAAGTTTTCTTTAAAGTTTTAATATTGTATGCCTTGCCAGCAGCTTATCATATATTAAATAAAATTTGTTGTCTATTTTCATGTTGTTACCCACCTATTATCAAGTCAAAAGTAATAAATCATAAAATTACCTTCAGAGGATTCTTTAAAGGGAACAAATATGCATAAAGAAAGCATAACTAAGGCCATGTTACAGCATAAATAGGATTTTTTTGTATGAAAATTTTAAGGGTCTCATTAGTATAACTTTTCAAGCAGAGTTTTTTAGAGTATATTTTATACTGATAGAAATTTTATAAATCGATCTTCCATCAAAAAAATTATTTATTGTTTAGTTGTTAAATACATCTTTTGACAAAAATTGCATGCATACCTTAATAAATAAGTTTTTTAAACTCATGTTAATGGAGAGAAATGAAATAAAAGTTAAAAATAAACTTATAAATCTCTACTGCTAAAAACCAAAAATTTGAGTATCTTCTAATAAATGTAAAAAAGGTTTTTTAATCACCATAAGCTATTTTCTAATAAAAACCAAATGACCCAAAAAAAAATTAAAAAAAGTTTTTAATATTAAAAAAAGACTTTTTTGCCAATATAGAAGTCATACGAAGCTAGCATTAAAATATGCTAACTTGAAAATTTTAAGATATACTATAATGATAAAATTGAAAGTTAATAATTGGGGCTTTTAACAATTTGTAAAATACATATATTTGTGATTTTGAAAAAGGTAATAAATTACAAGAAATCTTTGAATTCTTAGAACTAATCTTAAAAAGTGATTTTTATAGTCAAAATAAAGTGAATATTTATATTTATTTGTTTTATTATTTTATTACTGTGGATGTTTTTATCAATAATTTAAATGATATTTATATTTTTAGGGAGATATAGCAATTCATCACAATAATATATTTTTAGGTGAAATAGCAATTCAACAACAGTAATAATAACCATACTTATATTAAATATACTCAACCTGCATGACAAAATTTAATAACGGGGTATTGAATTTTACTTGTACTATTAGAATAATTAATTGGTTTAATTTTTTAACTAATCTCATTATCCTCCCTCAAGCTAGTGGGGAAACTTCTTTTAACTCTTTCCTGGATTCAAAATGGTTTAAATTTTATTATAATTCCCCAGTCAATTTATAAAATTTTTTATTTTTTTTAAATAAACCTAAAAAAATTATTACCTATTTTTAATCAAATAAATATATACTATTATAGAGATAATATTTTAATTAATAAAATTAGTTATTTTAATAGTAAATTATGTTATGACTAATTTTACAATATAAAATTTTAATCACTCTATGGGCGTTCAAAATACGTTTTAGCGAGCAGCCAGTCTCGCCCTTTCATTAAAACCTAGTTTTACATTGTTATCGGCCACTACGATTTTTTTTTACTGTAGACCCTCAGCTTATTTGCTTTTTGTTGTTTTATTGTTTATTAATTATTTTTTGACAATTTTATCTTTTAATTAAAATTCTAGCTGTGCCTAATGGTCAAAGATTCTTTTGTTATTATCTTATTTGTTAATCTTTTGTACAATTAACTGATTTTATCATAAATATGCGAAGTATCCAAAGATCCTCTCGCAATTTTTTTTTTTGGCCTTTTAAAGTTCTAACCTATGTGATAGAAAATTTTTTTAAAATAATCTTATTTATATATTTTTTAAATTTACAATTAATCTTAAAAAATTTTTACTAAACTAATTATTTTGGACGATTTTACTCTCAAAATCACAAACTATTACGTAATGAATAAAAATAAAAAAATATTATTTTCAATATCAAAGTTTATGATAATTCAGTGGTAAGTATTTTGTTGAATCACACAAATAGGTTAGGTTTACTTCACAGCAACTATATATTTTTTAATTTTATTTAAATATAAAAAATATTTATTTTTATTTCATTTACTTTAGTTTAAATATATTCAATATTAATATATTATTTATTAATTATTTTTTTAAAATATGCATAGCAAATAGCAAGTGAGATAAAATAAAAAATAAATAATATTAAAAAAGCTGTAGTTGCTGAGAATTAAACCCAAGTTATTTTTATGATTCCACAAAATGCTCACTACTAAACTATCATGACCTTTAACAATAAAATGATATTTATTTATTATGTTGTTAAAGTATAGAAGTGATTTTGAGGATAAAATCATCCAAAATTTTTGGTTTAGTAAAAATTTTTTAGGGTTGATTATAAATATAAAAAAGGTATAAAATAAAATTATTTTTAAAAATTTTTGTATATAATATGATGATTTTATTATGAATAAGTCTAAAATCGAGTTGGTTTAAACTTTTGACTCCCTTGAAACTCTTATCTTTTTTTGGTAGTCCATTATTTATTATTTTTGGCAGTTTGACTATTTTCTTCCAATAGATTTTAATTATATTCCTAATATTCTGAATTTGTTTCAACGTGAATTAAGGGTCTATTTGCAAGGGTAAAAAGAAAAAAGTATTAATATACAGAAGTGCATTTTAGTACTTTTATAAAAATTACTTTTTAAAATAATTTATAAAAAAAATACTTAAATGTTATTTGTAAAGTATTTTAAATATTAGTTTAATTAGTATGCAATTATACATTAATTTAAAAATTATCTTTATTATTGATTAAACTTAATATAATATTAATAAAGTTAATAGCTAAAAATACGAATTAATAATTTATATTTTTAATTTAATACTTTATCGAGAGTTAATTAGTATTGGCAAACGAACACTAAACCAGAATACAGGCTGTTCCAAACAAGAAGATCCTATAAATAATGTGTTGGAGGAAGGACGAAAAAAATTTATGACCGCAAAAGTCGGTGTTCAAGAAAAAAAAAATTAGTTACTTTGTTCCAAACAGCGTAAGTTTCTTTAAAGATGCAGAAAAACTATGATATTAGCCATTAAAATATATGCCGTGCGAATTTGTAGTTGATTTTTAATACGTACAAGTAGATCATATATACAATGATGATGTAATGAATAATAATTTGTTTTAAGAATTATAAAAAAGGTTACTGTCCAGACGATGATACTAAACAAGTTTTCTTTCTGGCTGAAATAATTAGCTGGCAATGGCGGCATTGAAAATGTTCATAACGATAAACAACTCATTGAAATAAATTGCATGGCCCTTTCGTTGTTCATGACTAATTCTCAAAATACGCAGCAAACTCATTGCAAATATAATTTAGCCACCAGAATTTGCAAGATTTCATGAGATGAAAAAGACAGAGAAATGGAAGTGATTGATAATATTGTCAAAAGAGATCGAAGTTTATCAACTAGTTGATCATCGAATCCAAGGCCATGGCGGTGCTGAGATTCATCGGAGTCATGTACTTGTTCGAGCCGGTCATAATCTGTTGAACGATTATTTTGTTTGCCTTTTCTGATGGATGGAACGGGTCCCAGAATGCATAGAGTTCGCGGTTAGGGCACAAATTCGACAATAATGTGCATAGTCCAAGCCCGTTATACGGTCCTTGTCCACAGCATGCTATCTGCGATGTTGAAAACCCTGCCAAATACAGCTCATTATTATTACTCATATTCGGGAGAGACATACGAACTATGTCACTTAAAGGAGCGTTATTCACTATTTTTTTATTAATTAGAGAAGAATGGGAAATTTTTGTAATAGCCTCCTGAGACATATATCGTTATTTTGCCACAAAAAATAATGTGTAAAATTATTATGTATCTAATTATAAACTAGAGTTAATTATTACATGATTTCACTATAGTGTATTATATATGTTCTACGAGTGTTCCCCTCATAAACTAAGTTCTCATTCTGATTGCAAGTTTAATTTGCTTATAAACCAGATAGTAGTCATGGAAGCTGCATGCAGGCATACCATATGCTTGAGGGTCAGTGACAAAATCCATGTGTATCTGTTGAGTATTTGCGCCGATGAACACAGTTTGCCCTATTTTCCTGTTCAGTCCTTGCAGCATGTGCACGAGTTGCGGGTTATACAAGGCTGCTGCTCTTTGCAGTTCGGCTGAGCATCCGCCGTTAGTATTCCGCATGGCCAGCTCTGCCGGAACGCAGCCCAATGGTCCTGTACCTGTCACCAGAACCCTGCGTGCACCCAGTCTGTATAGCCTCTGCACAATAACAATGCGTATAATAACTTTACATGAAATGTACGAATATGTCTGCATCAAAGCAATGACATTTTCTCTCAAAATGTCTCAATCAGTAAGTGAAGATGAGAAATTTTAATTATCCAACAAACTTTAGCAGAAATGGCTGCACTTTCTTTGAGTTTTGATTTGCTTTAGCAACCAGTCATGCCTTTTATAGAAGCATATTAACTACGTTCTCAACATATACCTAACATTATGTTTAATACATTGCTTACTTTCTGTGACCAAGCGGCGCATTTCATACTTTCATATTATAGCAAAAATTCTAAAGAAATCGACAGAGAATTACCATTAGCAATTTTCGGTACTCCCAGATGAGATACTTAACAAAATCAGGCAAAGAAAATTGTCGAGATCGTGCAGAATTGGGAACCAAATAGTAATTATTCACAAAATCGTTGCCACCCGCAGTGATAAGCACGAGCGCTTGGTTCACAAGTCGGCGAGTCTGCTGAGCACCGATGGCAGCGCTGACTCGACTCTGGTATTCCTCGAAGTAATCTAGTTGTCTGAACATTCGAATTACGTTTAGCTGCAAATGTATAGGATTTCAAGTTATTGGTTAGAATCCAATTTTGAAGTAATTTTCCTCTGCACTATCTTTCCTGTTGACTTACAAATTGGATTCCAGTGTCATTGAGAATTCCTATTCCTGCGGAAGCAAAGTTGGCACCAACGAGAAGCCTTTGTCCAGTGAGATCAGGACTCAAGTATGGCAGTGGGGACTCTGATTGCCCAATTTTCTCACCTAAGAATAGTTGTAGCATGTCACAAATATTAATATTCTGTAATCATCAGATATGCAGATTCATAAATAATAAAGCATGATATGAGAGAAATAGTCATACTGATAATGTCAGGGATGTTGAGGCCATTAGAGAATCGGCCAGTGGGACGACTATTAGGATAATCAATCCCATACGGCGGTGCGTCTGCACGAGCAGTTGTGGCTAAGTAGTTGTTGTTGCCACTGTCAACAAGTGAATCCCCGAATACGAAGAAAGCTCGAGCCTCAGCTAGGGGAACAATAGTGGTTCCCAAAGCCAATACAAGACCGAAAATCATACACAATTTGGAAAGTGAGACAGCAGCCATTAACAAGAATTTTAGAACCCCAGATATTATACTTTGTGTTGAAATGAATGACTAAGTGTGGGATGTGGATGAAAGAATTAGAATGGTTTTATAGATAGCTTAAACCGGTTCATTCTGCTTACAATGGTACGTCCAAAAAGTGATGATACGCAGCAAGCTAGCTAGAGTAAGTAGCTAGTCGCAGAAAGCAAGAAATTTTACTGCAGCCATAGTAGTTTGCAGCAGCTTTATGTTAATTAATGCCTTAAAATGTTGATATGGCTTTAAAAAGGATTGAATGCAAATTTCTACTTCATTAAGCTGTGATAGATGAATGAAGTAACTGATAATCACTTCGGCAAAATTGTATTTTTCTTTCTTCCAAAGTCCGATTCAACCCTAAATTTGAGGTCAAAGGTAGTTCGGCCCAAATTTCTCACTCCAAGTAAGTTAAATTTGAGGTCAAAGATAATCAGGCCCAACTTCTACTTCATCAGGGTCCGAGCTGAAGTTCAATGACTAGGGAAAGATCAGTTGTTTCAAAGTCTTTTGAACGAGTACTTTTTGGCGACGGAGGTCTTACGTCTGCATTTGTTAAAATTCTGATGAGAAAGTTGGTTATTTAAAGGGAGGAAAACTGTTAAGAGTCTTGGGCTCTACTATAGCTTCATTTTTGAACCACACGACTGATTCATATTTTAGCAAAATATTGATATTTCCACCGCATTCATACGAATTTTCATTTACCCAAATATGAAATTCTTTGCTCTTGAAACAAGTATGTAATACATATTCGTACTTTGTATTAAAGTTTGATGGTTCACAAATGTAACCGATCTAATTAATAACCTTTTTTTTTTTATTTTTTTTCCTGGCATCTCATCTACTTTTAGCTTATACCTAGGTCCCTCTTGACCTATTTGATATAGCAGGGGTCACAAAAACTTAGATGCAACTGCCAACCGCCCAATCCAACTTCTACTAAACAGTGCGGAAATTCTTACCCATGGTTCTCATTTTCTGAAAGAGGAGATAAAATACAAGATCTTTTATTTTGAAAAAGAATTTTAAATAGAATTGTACTATCATATTAGTATTATTGACGTGGTAAAATTATTTAATTAATGAGATAAAATAAATATATTTATTAATAGAAGTTAAAAAAATAAATAAAAAATTTTATAAATTTTTTTATTATATTAATTAAATAATAAAATTTTTTATTAACTTTTGTCATCTACTATTAATGAATATTTTTTTCTTACTTCATTAATTAGATTAGTCTTACTATACTAATATTATTAATATAATAAAATTATTTTATTTAAAATTTTTTTTATATTTTATCGTGCCTTCGTAAATGACTTGCTTTTGGTGAGTAAGCAGCTTTGAGCGGTGCTAGCTTTTGTATGTTGGGGATAGTTTAAATGGCACCAAACTAAACAAAGGGGCGGCTTTTTCCCTCGTTTTAATGTATAGATGAGCATCAATCAATACACAGAACCTGAAAGCGTTGTTAGTTGGTTTCTACTTTCTAGTTGAGAGAGGCTCCATCTCGTGAGACTCCAATCATATGAAAAGGCAAATCAGACATAAAAGTAAGCTACTTTAAACTAGGCAAAGTGCTCCCTTATATGGAGAAATATATCGCATGTCACGAGCTCTTATACATTTCATCTCTTAGAATTAAAATCTCGATAGAGGCAAATTTTATAGAAGAAATTAAAGTGAGTACGTTGCGGAGATACAGTACCCCCAAAATTATAAGAAGAATATAAAATTATCAAAAAAATTGCAGAAAAATTCTTCAAAGAACGGTGGTAAGAGAATTTCAACAAATTAAAATAATTAAATATTTATTCACTGAGAGAGAGAGAGAGAATTCCTTTAATATAACTCAGTGTATTGTAAATTGAGGTATCATTTGAGTTTATGGTGCCTAGGAAAATGTCTCATAATAACAAATTTTTAGGGAATTTGCTCATTTAATATTAATTTTTAGCATGTAATTCTTTTATTTCATAGTAGCTGTGACTTTATTTTGGTACTAGAGTTTTATTATACACTTCCTTTGAGATTTGTAGTATTTTTATTTTTTAACAAATTTTTTATAAAGGCGTACCTATTTTATATTTGACCATAAATTAACTAATTAAAAGAAAATATACTCTTTATTATATTAAGTACTAATTTATATTTTA
Organism: Swietenia macrophylla; assembly: GCA_032401905.1. Lineage (NCBI taxonomy): Eukaryota > Viridiplantae > Streptophyta > Magnoliopsida > Sapindales > Meliaceae > Swietenia > Swietenia macrophylla. The sequence goes on along the minus strand of CP135569.1, from coordinate 2,522,696 downwards.
AAATTTTAATTATATAAAATTTTAATTTACTTAAAATAAATATTATTAATATATTATTATATTATTTATAGAATAATTCATATTAAACTTTTTTAATTTTAAAATACAACTATTATGGTATAAAAGTACTCTCAATAAAAAATTAAAATATTTTAATGTTATTATTAATTAACACTATTTAAATATTTATATAATAAATATATTTTTAATATAAATTATGAATCTTATTTGAGTAGTAAATTATTCTATTAATTTTTTAGAGAATTAATATGTGTGTATGATTAAAATTTTGTAATAAAATATAATTTTATTTATTTTAAAAAATATATCTAACAAATTATAAAAATTAAATAAAAATAAGTAAATTATAATTTTATTTATAAAAAATAAATATATCATAATATTTTTTTTAAGTTAGTTAATTTATAGTTATAATAGAGATATGTGTACCTGCTCATGAAACTTATTATAAAATTAAATTATCCCAAATTTTAAAAAAAAAATATTTAATAAACGCCCGTTTAATACCCAATTATGCCTAAATTTAGCCATTACGCGCGCATCATGATTAACTTTTAGAAAAGAATGGAAAAAATGGCGTATATATTGGACGGACACTTCTACCATTTCAGTCTATCTTTGACGCGTCATTACAGCTCAAACTCACGGAAGGAGATGGTAGTTTGCATTCAAGTCCCAGTAAAGCCTTATCAGTATTTTAAGGCATTGATTATGTTAAAGTTGGTGTACTGCTATGGCTCGTAAACTTTTTAACTGTTGCCTGATACAACTACCTTTGCTAGCTAGCTCGCTTTTGATTTTATTTTCCTTTAATTTTTACACAATGAATGCAAAATCAAAAGCCATATAAAGCCATTCTTGTTCTTCCATCCACATCCCTGAAGTATATAATTAATTTTATTTAGAGAATTTAAAGTAATGTTAATGGCTGCTTCATCAATTTTGTTGATTCTTGGTCTCGTCTTCGTTTTGGGAAGTGTTGCTCCCCTAGCTGAGGCTCGAGCTTTCTTTGTGCTTGGCGATTCACTTGTTGATAGTGGCAATAACAACTACCTTGCAACAACTGCCCGTGCAGACTCACCACCGTATGGGATTGATTATCCTACTCGTCGTCCCACAGGCCGTTTTTCTAATGGCCTCAATATCCCTGACATTATCAGTATGCTTCTAATATCCCATGTTATGTTAGTATCTGAATTCGGAGACACATACTTTTGCTATTTTACTTGGCTAATCTCATGCAATATTAATGTCGTCAGGTGAGCAAATCGGCCAATCACATCCCCCATTGCCATATTTGAGTCCAGAGCTCAATGGACAAAGGCTACTCGTTGGTGCAAACTTTGCTTCAGCTGGAATAGGAATTCTCAACGACACTGGAGCCCAATTTGTAAGTCAAACTTCTACCCTAATTTCTCAATCTGCAATATTTGGCTATCCAATAGGTTAAATAAGATGTGAAGGAATTTTAAGCGATAAGTACTTCTACAATTCCATCTCGACGAATAACTTGAAATGCTACATTTGCAGCTAAACGTAATTAGAATGTTCAGACAACTGGATTACTTTGAGCAATACCAGCGTCGAGTGAGTGCCCTCATTGGAGCTCAGCAAACTCGCCACCTTGTAAACCAAGCGCTTGTACTCATCACTGTTGGCGGCAACGATTTTGTGAATAATTACTACTTGGTTCCCTACTCTGCAAGATCACGCCAATTCGGTTTGCCAGATTATGTCAAGTATCTCATATCAGAGTATCAAAAATTATTGATGGTAACTGCCTCTGTAATATTCTCAAGGAGAATTAGGAATGATCAATCTTATTACAAGAGAATTTTAATTCTATGACAAATTGCTAAGACCTTTCTAAACCGTAACTTGTGAATTACGTACTTTAACTTACATGCACTGATATTGTAATTGCAGAGGCTATACAAATTGGGAGCACGTAGGGTTCTTGTGACCGGTACGGGACCAATGGGTTGTGCTCCGGCAGAGCTGGCGACGCGGAGTACTAACGGCGGATGCTCAGCCGAACTGCAAAGAGCCGCAGCCTTGTACAACCCACAACTCCTTCAAATGCTACGAGGACTAAACAGGAAAATCGGGCAAAACGTGTTCATTGGTGTGAATGTTCTACAAATGCACATGGATTTCATCAGTGACCCGCAAGCATACGGTATGCAATCCAGCAGCTTCTACTGCAACCTGCTAATTATCCCTCTTTCAGTTTTTTTCTTCCTTATTAAAAGAAATAACATGGTTGTGTTTGCCAGGATTTACAACATCAAAGAGAGCATGCTGTGGGCAAGGACCAAACAATGGGCTTGGTCTCTGCACAAGATTGTCGAATTTGTGTCCTAGACGAGACCGCTATGCATTCTGGGATTCATTCCATCCATCAGAAAAGGCAAACAAAATAATCGTTCAACAGATCATGAGAGGCTCAACAAAGTACATGAACCCAATGAATCTCAGCACCGTCATGGCCTTAGATTGGATGAACAACTAACAGATTTCTTTCTCGGCAATGTAATTGATCCATTTCTTCGTTTGGTGAATTTTGTTTCTTTTGTTTGACTGTTAATAATATTCATGAATGATAAAATTCACGAATAATAATAATAAGGGAAGTGCAATTTCAGGTTACTTCTTGCATCTCTGTTTATAAATTGTTATTATACAATGGTTTAATATTCTAATAAGGAAAATTAGTTATTCAAAGCAGAAAAATATTTACGGAAGTTTGTTTCAGGTTAAATCATGGGTCAACTCTTGAAAGCAAAACTAATAGCCGTCAACAAAGGACTTTTAATAACATACACTCTGACAATTTACTCCCTGAAATCAATTACGGTCAACGAAATTAATCATCATTTACACCAAAATTAGGATTTATTGAGAGTTAAGAGCTCCTGGTTTCCCAATTGCAAATGGTGCAATCTCTGAAATCTATCACTTGATTGACTTGATTTTCCTATTCCTTTTCACTTTATTTGTTTACACATCTTTTTATTGCGTAATATTTTTACTTTCGGTTGTTTCAATCGTGTCAAGAAACAGGTGATAATAGGTGTACCTTAAAACTGGACAAATATACATATTCATACGGGCACATATCTCTCAGTATTGGCTGCGATTAGAATGAATTAATAATAAATTTAGACCGCCCTCACGTTTAAATAACATACAAAATTCTTATAAATTTTTAATGTCATTATTTTAAAAAAATTAAAATATTTAACCCCGCTTAGCGATTTTTTATTTTTTAATGAAATTTAAATAATTTCTTATTATTTGTAGACTTTTATTGGAAAACAAAAATCACATTTGTATCACCTAATTTTTTATTTGTGAACTTTTATCGTGGGACAGAAATTATATTCATATTAAACTATTCATCAATATATTTTAAATTCGTATTTAATAAATTTGTTAATTAATAAAAATAATAATATGTAGAATTTTTCAATAAATTTATAGAAAATTAATCTCATTAACTTCACCTAAATAGTTGAAAAAATTCTTTTGAAACACAACATATGCAATTGAATTCTCATTATTGAATTTATACAAATAAAAATTCTTATAAGAAATATATATAAATTTAATTTAATAAATTAGTAATCTGATTAATACATATACATTTAGAAAAATTATGCGCATATGCTTAAATTTCAAAAGAAAACAAAAATCCCACTTTTTAGTTTTTTAAAACTAAATTTACTTCAATTGTATATAAATACTTATCTTAATATAAAACCAATAAAAATTAAATTTTTGCCATTTTATCTACTGTTTTAAAATCAATTTATAATATTAAAATAACATTATAAATACTAATTCAAATACCAACAAAACTAAATTATTAAATTAGTATCCTAAAGTAATATTTTATAAACAAGATTTCTAATACTAAAATTATTATAACAAGAAATGCTTATCATGTCAATTACTAAAATTAATAGAAAATTAGTATAATTATACCCGTGGAACTTCAATTTTTCTCTTTCTTTTTGCTTCTATTTTCCCTCTTTTCTATTTTTTTTCTTTCTTTTCTCTTTTCTTTTCCTTTTTTTCTTTTTCTTTTCTTCTCTTCTTTCTGTCAGTTACTCTCTCTCTCTCTCTCTCTCTCTCTCTCTCTCTCTTTTAATTCAATTTAAAACTAAAGCAAGCAAGCAGGTACATATGTATAGATACACATAGCCATAAATGTATCAATATGAATCACCATACGATTATTCAACATAAATTTAAAGCAAATAAACGAATTCAAATTTTAAAAATTTGACATTAATAATAAATGTGTCATATTTGTATTTGAACTACCATATTTGTTTATTCGTTTAAGATATAAATAATAAATGAATAAGAGAATTATAAATAAATTTGTGTTATATACGAATAAAAATATTATCTTAATTTTTTTATTATCTATTTATAATTTGTTTTTGATTCATTTATTGATCATGTCTAATCAAATCATTTCAATTCGTTTATGATTCGTATATAATTCATTTATGATCTATATTCATTTATTAATCATGTCTAATCGAACCATATTTGAATTATTCATTTAATAAACAAATTGTATCTGTATTTGACCTATTTGACATGATTAATAAATGAATTGGATTCAGAATAACCTTTATTTAATACAATAAAGATTTAATATAACATAAATATGATATAATAATTTAATTTGCCACAGCTACATAATTAACATCCACTGCTTAAATAAAAAGGCTGGTAGTTTTATGCCTTTTTTTTTAAAATCCTAGTCACCGTGTAACATTTTAACACATGAAAAATTTTTCATTGAATTATAGTTCTATATCTATAATTTATCTATCACAATTTATGTAATTTATTATAACAATTAAAATATTTTTAAAATATTTATTTTACTTAATAACTAATATTTATTGACAATTCATTTATTCATGCTTTATTGTGAATGCACCTTTAAGGTTTATAGTTGACTACTATAGGAATAGATAAAGTAAAGGGGGTATCCATACCCTTACCCATCTTGTTCACGTATCAACTCCTAAAGTTTAGAAGCTGGGTACTATCCAGTTGAATATAAATACAAATTAAAAAAAATTTTATTTTAAAATTTGTGTAAGGTGAATCAATCTATTACTTTTATTAAAAATTTATAGAAATAAATACAACATAATTAACCTCACTACAAATCATCTTTATTTTAAATTTATTTTATTTTCTATTTTTATAATTATAAGTAAAATAATAAATAAAAAGACGCATATTTTTATTAAAAAATTGTTTTCGTGAATATGATTTTAAAATACATATTTGGGATTTTTTTTCCTAATAAATATATTTCATTGCTCCTAATTCACTCTGCAACTTGTAATTAATGAATGTTAATGAACAAAACATGTGCAACCAATCATTTAGATAGATAAAAATGATTATGAAAATTATTTTATTGATCATAAAGAAAAGATATGGTGTATCCAATTTAATATGTAAAACAACTGAAAGAAATAAAATTGATTTTGTTATAAAATCAAAATGCTGCAGCCGTCCAAATTATAAATTTTATTATAATATCTGTATAATATGATTATAAATTTTATCGAATAATTAATATATAATATGATTAAATATTAATTATTAAAGTAAATATACATAATTTATTAAGGGAAAAATCAAATGGGTAAAATGATTAAAATATTTCGATGAAATTAATGAGAAGAATATATAAGTTTTGAATTTTTGGATTTTCTTAAAGCTCATGGTATTGTATTCCAATGAACTCCTTTGACTACATCACAACTTAATGGTATATCTTGATTTTAAATATATTAAAGTTAGGGGTTATCCTACTTATGTTAAAAGGCTTAATCTAAACAATCTGGACTTAAGAATTGTCAAACATAGGTTTGTGGGATATCCAAAAGAGTTTACTAGACATCAGTTCTATCATACTGAAGAGTAAAGAGTATTTATCTCGAAACATGTTCTATTCTTAGAAAATTAGTTTTTAAGTGATAGATATAGTATACAAAAGATGAAACTTAAGAAAGTTTTCAAACCACAACCTATCATTGCTCATCTAGAGGAATCTGTTTTAGAAAATATAAATATACAAATTTGTAATTTGACTAAGATTTCAAGACCACCTAAAAAATATGTAGGATATATTGATGAAGGTGAATTTGAAATCTATCTCAAATTAAAGGAAGATCCTAAAACCTACGAAGAAGCGATAGTTAGTATCGATTTTGAGAAGCTACTTGATACCATAAAATTTGAAATAAATTCTATATACTCTAATTAAGTTTGGACTTTGGTTGATGCACTAGAAGGGATTGTATTTATAGGTTGTAAATGGATCTTCAAGAGAAAGGTTGGAATTACAAAAAAAGTAGAGACCTATAAAATAAGGCTCATAACAAAAGGTTATTGTCAAAAATAAAAAATTGATTTTAATCAAATTTTTTCACCAGTAGTCATGCTTAAATCTGTTTAGATTATTTTAACCATTACTGCATACTATAATTATAAAACATGTGCTAAAATAGCTTTTCTTAATGAAAATTTTGGAAAGGATGTGTACATGACACAACCTAAAGGTTTTGCATCCATTACAAATCCTTATTAAGTATGCAAGTTGCAAATATCCATTTATGAACTTAAACAAGCTTTCCATTTTAGAATATCCATTTTGATGAGGTGATCAAATTGTTTGATTTTATTAAAAATTCAGATGATTGATATGTTTACAGAAAAGTTAGTGAGAGTAAGATCATATTTTTAGTATTACATTTGGATGATATATTATTAATTAAGAATGATGTTGGAATGTTACAATTAGTAAAGATTTGATTATCCAAAAACTTCTTCATGAAAGATTTGAGTGAGGCATCATATATTGTAAAAATAAAGATCTTTGAAGATAGATCTAATAAAATGTTAGGCTTGTTCCAATCAATGTACATAGATAAATTGATAAAAAAGTTTAGTATGGAAAACTCTAAGAGAGAACACATGCTGATGAGTCATAAAGTTTATCTCTTCAAAGAAATGTCTCCAAAGACTCAAGAAGAGAGAGCACACATGAGTAAGATTCTATATGCTTTAATTATAAAATTTATCATATATGCTATGTTATATACAAGTAGATATCATGCAGAGTCTCATGATTGTCACTGAACAATGGTAAAATATATTTTAAAGTATTTTAAAAAAGATTAAAGAGATGTTTCCTATATAAGGAGAAGATGACTTGACACTTGAGGGTTACACTGACTTAAATTTTCAATCAGATAAGGATGATATTAAATCAACTTCAGGATACACAAATATCTTGAATAGTGGAGCAGTAAGTTAGAGAAGTTCCATATAGGAAAAATTGTTACATAACTAAGAAAAATGAATAATGGTGTTTCCCTTTTATTTTCCATTTTATTCATATAAAAAGATTGAATGGTCATTTCGCTAATTTTGGCAATATTTTAGTTAGCTAGGTAGATTTATTTAATAAATTTGTTAAATCACTGGATCTGTTTAATATACCATAAAATTTGAAAGGTGAAATGATAATTGCTTTTAGAAATATTTATTAAAACTAAAAAATTTAATCCTCTAATCTCCAAACTAACAAGGTCAAGTGGTAGTTCTCATTGTTAATGCAAGATCATGTTTATGTCTTCATTAGAAATTTTTGTAATTAATAATTGTATTCTACAACAAGCTATTTATTAGTCTTGGTCTTTACAAAAAGTACTTCAGTAACTCTTCCAACATTTTAAAAAGATTTTAAGACAAAATAAGTGCTTTTGACAAAATCAAAACACTATTAATTGAATACAAGCTAATGCATTAACTATGAATGGCATCTTGCATGATCTAAAAATTGATATAAAATATCAATAACATTAGAATATTTATGCACAAAATCTAAATAGCCAAAAAAAGGCTTTATTCTTAGCGACTTTATATTAAAAAGGGATAGTTTACATTGACTCTAACCAAACAAAAACTTCGACGCGTACCAACATAAAACAAACTTAAACATCACAAACAAACATTTCATTCATAACTAGCCAAAATTACATGGATTAACTTAAGCTAGTTCTTTTTTTGGACAAAAATGACCAACCTTAATAATAATATGTAGAACAACACCAATCGATTGACTCAGATGATCAAGCAAATCATGAAGATATAAAATTGATTGATCAATGAGACAATGATGTTTCATTATTTTTTAGTTTGACTTGATATCCTCTATTAGGGAAATGATCTTGACCATTGTTAGTGATTTCTAACACTAAAATTATTATAACAAGAAATGTTTATCATGTTAATTACTAAAATTAATAGAACATTAGTATAATTATAGCCATGGAACTTCAATTTTTCTCTTTCTTTTTGCTTCTGTTTTCCCTATTTTCTATTTTTTTTTCCTTTCTTTTCTCTTTTCTTTTCCTTTTTTTCTTTTTCTTTTCTTTTCTTCTTTCTGTCAATTGCTTTCTCTCTCTCTCTCTCTCTCCTTTTTAATTCAATTTAAAACTAAAGCAAGCAAGCAGGTACGTATGTATAGATACACATAGCCATAAATGTATCAATATGAATCACCATCCGATTATTCAACATGAATTTAAAGCAAATAAACGAATTCAAATTTTAAAAATTTGACGTTAATAATAAATGTGTCATATTTATATATGAACTACCATATTTGTTTATTCGTTTAAGATATAAATAATAAATGAATAAGAGAATTATAAATAAATTTGTGTTATATATGAATAAAAATATTATCTTAATTTATTTATTATCTATTTACAATTTGTTTTTGATTCATTCATTTATTGATTCGTATATAATTCATTTATGATATATTTTCACTTATTAATCGTGTCTAATCGAACCATATTTGAATTATTTATTTAATAAACAAATTGTATCCGTGTTTGACCTATTTGACATGATTAATGAATAAATTGGATTCAGAACAACCTTTATTTGATACAATAAAGATATAATATAACATAAATATGATACAATAATTTAATTTGCCACCGCTACATAGTTGAAATCCACTGCTTAAATAAAAAGGCTGGTAGTTTTATGCTTTTCTTTTTTAAATCCTAGTCACCGTGTAACATTTTAACACATGAAAAATTTTTCATTGAATTATAGTTCTATATCTATAATTTATCTATCACGATTTACTTAATTTATTATAACAATTAAAATATTTTTAAAATATTAGTTTAACTTAATAACTAATACTTATCAACATACATTTATTCATGCTTTATTGTGAATGCGCCCTTAAGTTTATAGTTGACTACTATAGGAATAGATAAAGTAAAAGGTGTATCCATACCCTTACCCGTCTTGTTCACGTATCAACTCCTAAAGTTCAGGAGCTAGGTACTATCCAGTTGAATATAAATACAAATTAAAAAAATCTTATTTTAAAATTTGTGTAAGGTCAATCAATCTATCACTTTTATTAAAAAGTTATAGAAATAAATACAACAAAATTAACCTCACTACAAATCATCTTTATTTTAAATTTATTTTATTTTTATTTTTATAATTATAAGTAAAATAATAAATAAAAGACGCATATTTTTATTAAAAAATTATTTTCGTGAATATAACGTACTAAACAAGTCCAATGTTCATGATAACATGCCATAAAATATGATTTTAAAATACATATTTGGGATTTTTTTTCCTAATAAATATATTTCATTGCGCCTAATTCACTCTGCAACTTGTAATTAATGAATGCTAATGAATAAAACATGTGCAACCAATCATTTAGATATATAAAAATGATTATGAAAATTATTTTATTGATCATAAAGAAAAGATACGGTGTATCTAATTTAATATGTAAAACAACTGTAAGAAATAAAATTGATTTTGTTATAAAATCAAAACGCTGTGGTCGTCCAAATTTCTTGTAAACATCTTTTAGGCCTTTGTAAAATATTAATTATATTTCCTATCATTCTCTGAAAAAAGGAATGCATATTCATTTAAAAGAAAAACAAGAAATCTATAAGAAAATAAAGCTCTCTCTTTTTTATATTTTTCTTCAATTGACTGAGTTTTATTTCTTTAAAGTGTTTTGAGTTGTTAAAGAGCTTAATTCATTGTTAACAAAACATACATTGAATATTTGTATATTTTCTACATTCCAAGAGTTAGGTAAATTATAGTTTTTCATAAACCAATTTAAAGGACTAATATTTTATTTTCTTACCTTTTCTTAAAGATATATTTTCTTGTGCTTAAATGTTTTATCTTCTAATTAAGATTACTTTTTAGTGATTCTTAATTATGTTATTAAAAAAGATCAAGAATAATTTTTATAAAATTCTCTAAAGTAGATCTTAACCTAGCTTTATTAATATTGAATTATCAATGTAACAACCAATACATCAACATAATTCACGCAATACTTGGACAATTGGACTTGTAATAAATTATATATAACTAATTTTTTGTGGATTAATATTCAGATTGTCATGCCTCCACTAGTAGAGTTTGTAAATTAAAATTTAATGAAATACTTTAAAGTAAAATAATAAGGTTGTTGGTATTTTAGTAGAGTTTCCACTATATACAGACAATGTGACAAAAATCTGTAAATATTAAAATTTTACAACACTTAATATTTTTCACAAAATTTCGACTACTGTCACACAAAATCTATTATATAATTGCTAAAATAATTATTAACTTATACTATTTATAATAAAATACAAAAAAATTCTCAACCTAAAATTAAGTTAAGGATCGATTTAAAAACTTTATAATTTTAAATTTCTAAAATAAAAATATTAATAATTAAAAATTATAAAAATATTCGTATAATATAAATATTTATAAAAATACTCTAAAAATATTTACGCTCAAGATCTAAAATTATTACAATTTACTATTTTACCTTAAAATTATAAGAATTTTTATGTTGACTCTAAATTTTTTTTATTTATAAATAAAATTTTTAATTTATAAAATAGGACAAAATTATTACAATTTTTATATTTTCACCCCCAACCAAAATTTTATAAATTTTTATCTAATTTTTAACAATTTTTGAAAAATATACTGAGAAAACTACCAAATTTAACCTAAAATCTATTGATTTAGAGTTCAAAAACTCAAAATAATAATAATTTTAACTATAAAATTATCATAACAAAATTTATCTATTTTTTTTTCAATTTCTAACAATTTCTACACTAAAATAAATAATTTTCTTCTCAAAATAGAAAAAAATTAAATTATCATATTCAATTTCTTACCTTTCTTCTCCTATTTTTCTTTTTTTTTTCTTCTTTTTCTTCTGCTTTCTCTTTCTTTTCTTCTTCTCTCTCACTTTTTCTCTCTCTTTTTCTTTCTTCCTTCCTCTCTTCTTGAAGCTTTTATGATGTTCTTCATTTTCCCAATCCAATCACCTGTATATCCATACATATATATAGTAAAGGATATGAGCTAAAAAAACAACCAAATGAACTTAAGAAATATTAGGCTTGGGTAATGGTTTGGGTCATTACACAAACTCCTAAAATTATTTATTACTTAAGACAACCTATATTTGCTTATGCAAATTTTGAGTTGTAACATATAACTTTCTCTTTATACTTATTAGCCAAATTTAATTCTATACTTACTCATTGATAGTGGAATGCTTCAACATATTTTTGATTACTTTCATGGAACAATGAATTTGAAATTATTTTATTCTAATAAACTAATCACAAATCTAGGACTAGTTACTCATATAGATATTGGCTATAATTTTGATTCTCGTAAAACTCGTTCACATATATGATATATTTTTTGTACTATCCTACAATTCGATTACCGTGACATCATAATTTTTACCCCAAGTCTTGCATTTTTCCAGAGTCTTTGGTGCTGTGGCTTTATGTTCACTATTATAGGTTTAATGTTTTTTCTCTGTTACATTGAGTAACAGCTTTTAAAATGTGATGTTCATGTTCCACTTTTCATTCTTAACCTAACCAATTTTAAGTTAGTTTTAATATGTTATGGTTTTACAAAATTAGTTTAAAAGGTTCTAAAGTAGTTAGAAAAAAGTAAAACCCAATTGTAAAATTTTGAGTCCCTAAACATACTTCAATATTTTAACTATAATTTGAACTAAAGACTTCAGATTGAGGCGATTCTTAATCTTTTGGAATACTAACAAATAATGCTATATTTTTTTATGCTAAACACTTCTCCAAATTATGAATAAAGCTTGGTTAAAATAAATAAAAATAGTAAGCTCATCGCTAAAGCTCAAGCTTGCTTTAAGAACTGTATAAACTCTCAATATTCATTTTTTTTTGTTCTCTTTTATTTTCTTAACTACAGTTAATCTCTTAAAAAACTACCTAATTAATTTTAATTACTTGTTAATCTTATAAAATTCAAGTTTTAAGAGACTTAAGGCATGTTTTCTTTTTTGATTTCTTTATTGATTGTTGATTTTAACTGAGTTTTAGAAATAAATTTTTATGGATAATCTTGTTAAGAGGAATCTTGACAAAAAGGAGTCGAAAATAGAAACTTATGCCAAAGTTTATAATCACAAATTTAAAAATACAAAAGTATAAAGAGTACTCAACTAAATCATAAATAATATTATGAGATTCAAAATAAAATGATATAAAGAAAATTTCAAAATTTATAACAAAACCAAAAATAATTAAAGTAAAACAATTATATTCACTCACTAAATCAAATCAAATATAATTGTTCAAAGTAAAATTTATCTATTCACAAAATCAAATCATATAATCATTCAAAATCAGGGTTATTTACTTATCAAATCTAATCAAATATAATTATTCAAGATCAAATTTATCAATTCACTAAATCAAACTAAATATAATCATTTAAAATAAAATTTATCTACTCACTAAATTAAATTAAATATAATAATCCCAAATCAAATTTATCCACTTACTATGCTATTTAAAGTTTTTTTGTCTAGTACGTTTGTGGTGAAGGATCCCACAAAAAATTTATAACAACTGAAATATAATAATTTCGTCAAAACAATAAGTAAATTTGTAATGTCTCTATCTCTATTCTCATACATGATATATATACGTATGATATGCCGTTAGAAAGCTAAACACATCTAGTTGTATATAATATAAATGATTTATAATTATGATATTTCTAACTAAAGTTATAATATTTTTTTGTATACTATTTTTCTATACTATTAAAAATTTGATCAAAATCATAATTTCACCTAAGAAGCTATCCCTGGGAATTTAGGAATTATAACCTTTTGATCATAATTTTTATTAATCAAGTTTCATATGCCTCAAGAATCATGTAAAAATACTTCATAAAACTCAAGTTATGCCTAAAAACCCATACTTGTTATGACATCTCTGTACTAGCACAACAGCTAACTTACAATTTTCACTAGGGATTTATATGAATGTATTTCATCCTAATTTTGAATATGTTATTCCCTAGTGTCACTAGCTTCCATAGAAGTTTATGATGCCTCATTTCAAGTTCCAAAACTAAAGTTATGAATAATAACATGAATATTATTCATTAGACTCCTAGATTTTGGATTTTATGAGATTTAATTGTTCTAATACTCCATTATTCTTCTAATAACTTATAATACTTCATAATCAAATATTATAATTCATCTTTAAAGTTTAATCTAGTTTAAATCACAAAATCAACAAAAACTCATTTCTAAAACTCAATTAAAATCAATAATCAATAAAAAATTAAGGAGGAAAGCATACTTTAAGCTTTTTAAAGTTTGAATATTGCAAGGTTATCAAGTAATTAAACTTAATTGGGAAGTTTTTTAAGTGAGTAAATTATGGCCTGGGTTAAGAAAATAAAAGGGAATAAAGAAAATAAAGAATATTGAGAGTTTATATAGTTCTTAAAGTGAGTTTGGGCTTAACTTACAAGCTTATTATTTTTATCCATTTTGATAAACTTTTATTCATAATTTATAAAAGTGTTCATATAAAAAATGTATCTTTATTTGTTAACTTTTCAATACATTAAGAATGGCATCAATCCAAGGTCTATAGCTCAAATTATAGTCAGAATATTGAAGTATATTTAAGGACTCAAAATTATACACTTGAATTATAATTTTTTCTAACTACCATATGACACTTTAAATTAATTTTGTAAAACTATAATATACTTAAACCAATTTAAAATTTGTTAGATCAAAAAATGAAGAAAAGAAGCATGAACATCACATTTTGAAAGCTATTACTTGGTGTAACAGAAAGAAAGCATTAAACTTACAATAGTGAGCATAAAGCTACAACATTGAAAACTCTAAAAAAATACAAGACTTGGGATAAAAATTATGATATCATAATAATAGATTCGTAAGATATTACACACTCTCTAACTTATAAGATTCGTTCTCAAATTCTAAAATTAAAGTGTTGAAATCCCTAGAGTTATATTATCAATGCTCACTTGCATATTCATGCTTTGTGATGTTTTCTAATTTTTTGATTGCTTATTTATCACCTTGCTTCCTACATGATCTTTATATAACCGCCATCATGTCAAACAAAATTGATGATTCCTACAATACATGATTTGTGATTTTTCAACTTATATATGACACTTGCTTACAAGTTAATCTTGTTAAAATCATTTAATCTTTTTTAGGGGTCTTACTTCTACAAGTCCAAATCCATAATGATTACTCTTTCTAAATCTTATTTAGCTTAGTTTAATCACTTATGCCTTGCATTGATTTAATAGATCATCAAATTTGGTTTTTTTCATGGACTTTACTCAGATATTAGATGAACATTCATTATTGCTATCTAACACCCTTAACACTATCGCATTAGTCTTGTTTTTGAGAGCTGATATGATGCAAGAGAACGAAAAGTAGAAATATTCACCTAATGGTGAGAATTTTTTAAGAGAAAATGATAGAATAAATGATGATACATGGTATTAGATTCACAAATTACTTCTAGATAATAGAACGAATGATAGAATAGATGTATCAATAAACTTAAATTCAAATGGTCCTCCTTCTTATTAGGAAAAGTTCAAAAAATTCTTAGCTTTTCATTTGAGGAAAATATTTTCTTATACAAAAATGTTCTATCAAACAGATATAAAAGAATTTACCCTTAAATAAGGTTTTAGTATTGTCATTAGCTACTCAGGCTTTTGTATAGTAACGTTCTAAAAACTTAATGTACGAAATTAATTAGAACAAATTTTATTTCCAATATTCGTCTTCATGTTTAAATGTAATTATGAATACTAGACTAAGTTTGTTAAAACTTTTATACAATAACTTTATGTTTTAATTAATCTATCAAAATCTTGATATTTTACCTATTGAGTAGATAACTTGAGCGTTTATGATCCTCATTTTGTAAATATTATGCATTTTTTATTTTTACTGTTCTTTGATGGGCCCTAATTCCCATATAACATATTTATTATATCTCTTTCTATTCATGTTAACACAATCAATTACTAACTCTGCACCTTCCTTGTTGGCATAACAACTGTGAGATTAAGATTCTTATAAGATTTTTCTACTTTTATTCAATTAATATCTTATTATTGTTTTGCATAGAAATAGAAAGATACCATGCATAACATTGCATTTTACTATCAAACATCATAGCCAAAATATCTGGTATTTCTGATATTTATTGCATGCTTTTGCCTATTGTACTGATCTTTTAAATCATACCTTTATAGTGAGTTCATTCACTTGAGATTTATATTAAATTAAGATTCTTTCAATTCTCTATTTGTATACAAATAGAAGCCCTTGGTATCATACCTTTTTCTATTTACATAGTCTTTTTTGATAAACATTTCTTTATATATATTCTAAATCATGTTTACATATAATAACCTATAAGTTATACTAAGTCTTATGATTCCTTGTTACAAACATAGCACTTATAATTAGAGTGTATATAGGATCCTTTCACCATTATATCTTTTGAAGTTGATTTGTCATATATAAAATGATCATAAATCAAAGAAAGGAAAAAGAATGCCTCAACACTAGTTTTTTTTATGGAGAAGTCTAGCTCTCTACAAGTAAAGCCCTTATACTGTACATATCCATAAATTCTTATAGAAAATATTCAGTATCACTGACATATCTTTCTCAATAAGGCTAAGAGAAATACACTAAAATTCTTTACCAACATATACAGTTACATGTTATGATCTTTTGTTTCTATCTTTACAATACAAAAAATCACATTCATTATCAAAAAGGAATAAATAGAATCAAATAATTCATTTTCTTCATCAAAATCATTATCCTCTATATCATTATTCTTGTCATGTGTCATATAAGCAACAATACATCTAGACAGTGCTAGAAACTAACCAATCTCATCAGAAAATTTCCTTACTATTGATTTTTTCTCAAGAAATTTGATCATATATTTATACTTTACTAAATCATCGTACTTTTTAAGAGCTTTTTTGATCAAATTTATAAGATTCACCAATTTATTATACAAATATTTCACATCATATGAACTAAAACTTAAAACAAATAACCTAAATAACTTCTGTATTTGCTTTCAAATATCTTTTTGCATATAAAAAGCAAGGTATTATAATCAATATTATTTTAATAAATTCCTCAAAACTTTTCCTAAGTTTTTGAAATTCTTATTCAACTTTTCTCTTTAAAGAGTGCTAATATCCTAGGAATCACATTTACAAGATTAAATTTCTATGCTATGAAAGGCTTATAAATCCACTGAAGCCATTCATCAATATTCTTTTTCACATCTATGAGTTCTTTGTCATTTTTGATCTTCTCCATTTCATTCCAAAGAGTTGGCAACATAAACAACTAAATTAGTATAAAGATTTACATTATTCTTATCATTCATTCATCTTTCTTATGCCCAAATTGGTACACTATAATTTTATTTTGTCTATAGAAATGCCCAACTTCTTCAAACAAATATGTCTTCATTCTTTAATAGAGTTCCTTATTCTTTTCTATCTGAAACAGGTAAGTTACTTCATTGTAAAACTCTACTATGAAAGTTCTAAAGTAACCTGATACTCTCTTAGTGATGAATTGCCTCATGCTATCCTTTAAAATATTCAAACTTCATACACATAAGATTATAGGCTAACTCTCATCCAAGACAGTTACTTCTTTTAATAAATACTTGTCCATCATAAGAACTTAACATGTATATTTAACTTACTATCACTTTATTAGATTAAATATTTAGATTTTCAAAACTTTTATATGCTTTGCCAAATCCTATCTTTCAAAATCTAATTTGTCTTTCATGACTATATTTAGTATAACAAAATAATTCTCATGCCACTTTTGTATAAATGGTTCTTATATCAATCAAATCCTAACACAGTTGCATTTAAATTCTCAAGATTGTATCCTTTCAGCAAGATTAACTTCTTGTCTAGCATCAGCTCTATCATCTTAGGACTCATGAATTTAACCTCTAACTCTACTCTAAGCTCTACCTTTTCTTTTGCCAACTTAGTCACAAACTCTAACAAGTGGCTCTTACAAGTCTTAACGAGCCTTTATTCGATGAAGAAGCTCTCAAGCCCTTACTTGGGGTAGTTTGACTTTAGAGTCGCATAATAAATTGCTAAGATATGAAAACAGAAGTCAGATAACCTATAGCTTAACCTACAACATCTACAAAATAGAATAGATGTATTTTGATCAATTAGATACCTAGAGATACTAAAAATGTATTACTTCGTAGATATTAAAAATTTAGTGAGTAGATACTGAAAATGAAAAATATAGTTTAGTTGGTAAATTTACTTTTAAGCATAAAGGTATAAAACCAATACTTCGTAGAATAACTAAAAAATTTTCAGAATATCAAAATATTTCAATGTAACAATTGCATACTTTTTGTAAAATTATAAATTAGTTTAAAAAAATTAAATATATCGAAAATACATGTATGTATATACAGATATCGAGTGTCAAATATCAAATCTCTTTTCACCCTTTACTTCTTATTACGAACTAATACCTATATATACATATATATCAATATGTGCAATCAAAGTATACGTACTCTCTATTGGCATATGCCTTAAATTTAATAGTATTTTTAATGTTTGACATATTTATATCATGATGTTTTGATTTATATATATATCATTTAATTATTTTGTTATTATATATCTGTGTATTTAATAAATGTAATAATGTCCTTAAAATAATAAATTCAATTAGTTGGGTACTATTCTTAAATATCTTTAGTCAAGCATTTTTCTGAATAAGATAATAATAATACATTAAAACTAATATATATAATGACTGATAATAATATATGTATGTTATGATATGAAATATCAAGTCAATACATGGTTATAAGTTAATAAACTAATGTACTAAATTGACCCGTCATAAGAACACTATATGAATTATTATATAAGTGTCATAGATGATTCTTAAAGTGACAATGGTGTGTATGATCCTTGAATTTGAACTCACCATGGTTCCTAATAGAGAAAATGATATATTTTGATATTTTCAATTTCATCTATAATAAGATGAACTATATAAAAAAATTCAAATATATCATAACTTGTGTAGAGAGATATATGTGATTAACATAAAATTTGTCCCTCCTATATAATGAGAGTAATATCTTGGACCTTTTGATTAATGAAACTTTGAAAAATGCACAGTTTACTTAAATAAATCAATATGTGACATTAATTTCATTTGATAAAATAAGTCTACTTAAAATATTAAATAAATATAAAATTGAACTATATGAAGATGACACAATCTATATCTTGTTGCTAGATACTACTTATTACTTGTAACATTAAAATTAAATTTTAGTGTTACTGCCAACGTAATAAAAAACTATTGAGTCGTATATTAAAATGAGAAATAATATATATATATATAATCTTAAATAGGTTTAAAATTTGTTGAACTATTTGGATATTAATTTTTACTAAACCTATTATATAAAGATTAGACTAAATTTATTAGTACATATTTTACTAAATAAATTAAATTTTATAAGAAAGTCTAACTAAATAGTTTAAGTCAAAATTAAAGATTTAAAATAGTATTATAAATTTATGATATTTGCATTTTTAAGGGCGTGTTTAGAGTTTATTTTAGCATCCTTACTTTTGAGAAGAGAAGATTGCATAAAATATCACACACTCAAATCATATCAACTAGCACTCCAAGTTAGATTTCTGATCGTATGGATGTCATAGAGACGTAGAAGCGATTGATTTGTTTTGTGGTTTGACAAAATTATCTAATTAAAGCTATGTATGTGTTGTGAGCTATTAGAGGAGTAATGAAGCATTGAGAATCTTTGGAACCATAAAATCTTATATAATTTAAAATCTAGGAATCTAGTAAATAGTATTTATTCTTTTGTTCATAAGTTTTAAAGCTTGATTTGAGGTATTATAAAATTCTATGAAAATTAGAGACATTCATAAATAACATATCTAAAAATTAAAATGAAATACATTTGCGCGAATTTTCAATGAAAATTGCAAATTGATTGTTGTGCTAGTAAAGTTATGTCAAAATAGGTATTTTTTTCATTTGATTTTGTGGGTGGATAAATTTTATTTTAAAATATTATATTTGATTTAATTTAGTGAGTGAATGCAACTGTTTTTCCTTAATTATTTTTTATTTCATTATGAGTTTTGAAATTAAATTTATTTAGTTTTGTTTTGAATCTCATAACGTGATGATTTATGATTTAATTGAGTATTTTTAATGTTTTTGTAGTTTTTGGATTTGTAATTATAAATTTTGGCCTAAATTTTTGTTTTCAATTTCCTTTAACTGGGAGCTATAAGGGAGGGAGTACATGTGCCTTAGTTGCCTGTTTTGATATATATGTATTTATAAGTACCAATATGGAGTGAGAAGCAAGGGACAAAGGGAGATCTAATATCTAATACCCAATATCTGTATATACGTACATGTATTTCTAATATATCTAGTTTTTTGAAACTAATTTATGATTTTACAAAAAGTATGCAGTTACTACATTAAAATATTTTGATGTTTTAAAAATTTTTTAATTATTTTACGAAATCGTAGTTTTATACCTTTATATTTGAGAGTAAATTTACTAACTAAACTATATTTTTTATTTTCAATATCTACTCACTGAGTTTCTTTAAAAACTCACCCCTTTAATGCACTCTCAATTTTGCAGGATCCAACTCCTAAAGTAGTATTCATAGGATTTTAAGAAGAGCACTGAGATGTTAGGATACATTTACAATCACTTAATGGTCTTCATTTTTGCATGAGTCCATTCAATTTGTGTATATGAGACTTAATGCCTGATAATGTCTAAAATTTGGTATAGTTTTTCCTAGCATCATGGCTCAGAGCTGCAGCTTAGAGTTGTCATCTATTGTTCATTCACTGTAGTGCATTGTAGCCTTGAATTCTCTGACTATTATTTATCAACTTCATATTTTTTTATCAAAATTTACATATATGTATGAGCTCTGTTTATATGATTTACATTTATTTGAGTTTAATGTCTACATATTAGGTTTGCATACGGGTTTTGTCTAAGACTTGTAAAGGTGGTATGTCCTCACATTCATGCTAACCATAACAATCTACAAAAGAAATTTTTATTGCTACCTTTTCTAATCATTTTGAGATTCATGCATTACATGAACTAAGTAGAGAAAGTATATGGTTATGATTCATTTGCCATCATATCAAAAATGCATGCAACTTATCTTCTGCTATAGATATTCTAACAACAATATATGAAGATAATATTACTTTTATTACTTAAGTTAGATGAGGATATATTAAGAGAAATTGAATAAAATATATATCATTTCAATTCTTATAAACTCGTGAGGTCTAATATACTAAACAGATTAATGTTAAATAAATATACTTATTTGATAATTTTGTTCATCACTTCACTAAAATTTAGCCTATATTAATTTTTGAAAAATTAGAATATAGTATAGGCATGTGTCAACATTACAAATTAACAAATTTATATTTGTAATCTTTAGGAGGGGAATTTCACAACGAGAAACATATTTTGTTATAAAAGAAGAATTATAAGAATTTTCTATAGAAATGTATGTTGCACTCTTCTTTCCTAAGGCCAAAGTTTATCCTATTTGGTTTTCCTAGTAACCTTTTGAATAGTATTAAACACCTTTAATATATTTGAAAGCAATAACATTTAAGGGGAAGTATTATAAAAGGAAATGGTTACCACCAACCAAATTTCTTATAAAATATCTATTAAAACTCCTGTAAAATTTACATTATTTCTCTTATCCTTCTTTATAAATAATATTACATATTTATTTGAAAGAAGAATAAGAAAATGCTTAAGAAAGTGATGTTCTCTCTCTTATCTCTTTTTATTCTTATATGCATACAAGTTAATAGTCTATTTACAACTTACATTTGATTATAAAATTGATAAAATAATATTCTAGAAAACTTTGACATCTAAAGGCCATTTAACACATGCGAATATTGGATAATTAGTAATATATATGTATACTTTTCCATAGAGATGGCAAACAAAATGGATCAAGTTAGGCCTAGCATGACAAGCTTGTATGTAGTAAAGGTTTGATATGACTTGGTCTGTTGCTCGTGTCAAATTAGATTTAGATTCCAAACACAACATGGATCATGTCTAAAATTAGCCCAATTCAAATTGTATGAATCACAACTCATTTACAGAAATAAAAAAATAATTATAATAAAATAAAATAAATATAATATAATATAATAAATATAATGAAGTCTCTTGAAAAGAAGAATAAAAAGAGGGAAAATAATTGAGAAGAATAATAAAAAAGATAAAAATTAGAATTGAAAAAAATAAAGAGAAGAATAAGATGAAGAGATTGGGTAAAAAATGTTGAAAAGAGAGAAATTTACTTGTTTCAATTTTTAAAAATTGTGATAAAATAAATGAGACTTATTTATTTATTATATTTATTTAATTATCTTAGTGATTGTAAATGATTTTTAATTAAAGTCTTTTAAAAGAACAAACTAGTCTATCATGATGCAAGTTCAAGCTTTACACGAGTTGCACCTAACAAGTCATTACTAATACGATCCAACGTGAAAGGCCATACAAGTCCAGCCAATTTACTACCTTTTTTTGCACACTACTTGAGTAACTACTGATTTTCAATAATGTTCTCGACATTAGCCATTTGGCTAAAGTTTATCAAACCAAACTCGCTTGTGTATAGTCAAGAATGAGGCAATTTGAACAAGTCTTATCCTTAAATAAAAATATTAAAATTGTGCTGCCATAGATATAATCTAAATGAAACTCTTGAGATTTACACTCTATGACTTAATAGATAAATTTCAATGCAACCAACATCAATCACACATTAATACAAAGCAATAAAAAATCACAAATAAAGCAGTAAAACAATAAGCAGAGACAATAATTTATTATCAAAAGAAAATCTTGTAAAGATGTAATACCCACAAATCATAAGTAATATTATAGTATCAAATATGTAATTTGTTAAATTAGTAAATTTATTTTATAAACCTTTATGGACCAAGAATTTTATAGGTTATTACTATGGGTTAGGCTTATTTAGTAACGAAGGCCTATAATAAAGTTTTATTATTTCAATGCAATGAGTATTGAAAATTTTAGAAATTTTAATGATTTTATTATTAGTATTGGGATTTCCCTAAACTATAAGAATAGTCCTGCAATATAAATATTTTAATTTTTTTATGAGAATGGTTCTTCTCGTAAAATATACATTTATTTTAAATGAGGCTAGAATTTCGTATAAAGAAATTTGGAGATTTAAAATAATTCTAAGATTGCTTTTTTATTTTTATGCTAATGATGATTTTTAATAGTTTAGTATGCAATTATGGTTATATATATTGCATAAAAGATGAAAATTAGAAAGGTGTGTCACCTGATTTGGGGTTTTTAGACTTTAATTTTTCATAATTAAGAATTTAAGTTCATTATTTGTGGAGAAATATAGAGAAAAAGAAAAATTTTTCAAAAATAATATATGACAATAATTTAGTTCATAAATTTTTTAAAATTATTTGTTATGAATTTAACAAAAGTAATTTATTTGAATAAACCAGATATCTAAACGGTTATTATGAATTTTATTTTGTTAAAAAATATTAAATTTATAATTTTTAATGATTTTTTAAATTTGACCTAAGGATTCTGATAAATACTTATTTTTCTAGAATAATTAGATAACAAAACTGTTTTAATTAATAAATTATCATTAAAAATTTTGAAATTTTTTTGTTAAATTATAATTCTATCTATTATATCATACTAAAATTTTAAAGTTAAATTTTTTATTTTTGAATTTTTATAAAATTTTGAATAAATATAACTTTCTATTAATTTTTATTTAAAATAATTTAATATTTTCAAAATGAAACTTGTTTAAGATAATTAGAGAATGAATATAGACCCAAAACTTTTAGTGCTTTAATGTCTATATGTCTTTATCATTTCTGCAAAGTTTATGACATTTGTAAATGTATTATAATTTTTTAAAAATCAAATATTATGATTATTTGATATATTTCATAATACTATTAGAATAAGTGATCAATATTTGAAATATAGAAAAATTTAATTTTGTGAGAGTTTAGAAGTTGATATTTTTATTTCATCTTATATTAGATTTTTTAAATACTATGTTATAGTATTATCAGAACATACTATCATTTAAAGTAGTAGAAAAATTCTTAAACTATATAAGGTCAATTTTGATAACTTTAAAATATTGAGTTGTCAAATAGATTGGGTAATATAAGTTATACCATAAAGGCCTAGTGAGTAATGTTGTACATTGTGATAATGTATACAAGTCTTATAGATACTAATTTTTGATTATAAATTAAAGTACTTAAATTAGTATTCGTTATTTTCTTTTAAAAACAAATATAATAAATATACGTATGCATTTCATTATATTTTTAAAATACTTTTTAGTTATATGCTATAATAAAAGTATTAATTAATTTTCACATTATTATGTGTTATATAGTTATTCATGATGATATAATTATATATGTGATTGTTATAAGTTATGTGCATTGACATTGAAGTATGAACATATACATTCAATTTTAAGTGATAAAAAAGTGATTTTTTAAAGACAAATATTCATAAAAATGAACATTTGTGTGCTATAATATTAAATTTCATTATTTGCTTAGTACATAATTATAAGTGTACAAGGAGTCTTTATAAGTGTAATCATTTATTTAGGTTTAGTATTATTGTTAAGTATTATTCAGTATATTGTATAACATGGGAAAGACTTTTGGTCATAATCTTAGATATAGTATGTCTTCACATTTATATGAAAATGTATATTGTGCATGTGAGAAAGCTCACTACTAATTAGGGTGAAAAGCCGCACTTATCTTCGAGTATGAACATTTATTTACTTTTTAAAATTTATGTCTCACTTACACTTATCCCACATAATGAGCATCATCAAAAAATTCATAAAGAATCTTTGCATGTACTAATTAGGCTAATTACAAGTGCAAGAGTGAATTGTAATTTGTTCGAGATACGTATTTGTGACATTTTTGTTGGATTTTTATATTAGTTTTTCTAATATATTTAAGAATTTTAGAGAGGCATATATTTTAATTAACTATTCATACTTTTTTAGAACTTTTATTCCTAATTATTTTATATTAGAATTTTTATTTTTATTTATTTTAAATTAAGTCTTTTAATTCCTACTCGTTTTAGAATTTTAATTGTAACCATTATATAAAGGGGTTTAAATAATATTTTAAAGTAACATTGAATTTTATTCAATTAAAATTATGTGAATTGCTCTTCTCTTTGATTATTTAGAGAATTTTTTGAATTTATCAAAATATTCCTCTTATAATATTTAAATTTTTTTTTTTTTACTTTTTATTTAAAATTAGTGAATTATTGGGTCAAAATTTTTACTATTAGTTCTAAACTCCTTTAATCATTAGGTCAGGATTATGTAATATGATTTTTAGTTTTTTTGGTCAAAATGTTTACTATTAGCTCTTAATTCCTTTAATCATTAAGTTAGGATTATTTAATATGACTTTTATTTTTTTGAAGTTTAAACTTCAATTCAAGTTGTTAGATTTTAAGATTTGTTTTTAAAGTTTTAATGTCAATACGTTACCAATATGTGACATAAGCTCAATTAGTAATAATTAATATATAAAATTCTACTCAGTAGCAATTAAATGGAAATATTTCCAGTAAAATCCTAATTGAAGGACATAAATTAATTTAGAAAGAGTTATGTTTATCAATAACATTAATTAAAAGATACAAATCTTATGAAAACATGAATCATAACTTGCATTTCTTAATAAAATTAGTTTTAGTAGTGATTAATTGTCGCATAATGACATAGTCTAGTTGAAGGTTATATAAGAGCATTAAAAGAGTAATTTTGATTATCTATTGTTATGAATTTAAAAAGTTTACGTGCTTACTATTAAATTAATTTTATGGCCTTTAGAGACATGCACACTTGTTATAGAATTTAGAATGGGAAAAATAAGCTTAGATCAATTTCATTCAAGATTTTATATATATATATATATAATTGGCCAATAATTTACCTTATCAGCCATGGAAAGCACACACATAAGCAACAACATATAGGACGTAATTGATGAGAATATTCAGATGATTTGAGTGCCCTGGAATTTTGAAGATGGACTGATTAAGTCCTAGAATCCAAGGCCATGATGGTGCTCAGATTCATGGGATTCATGTGGTCAGTAGAACCAGTCATGAATAGTTGAACGATTAGTCTGTTTGCCTTTTCAGATGGATGATATGGATCCCAGAATGCATATAGATCTCTGTTTCGGCACAAGTTTGATACCATAGTGCACAGCCCTAGACCATTGTATGGTCCTTGCCCACAGCATGCTACCTTTGATGTGGTAAAACCTGCATAGGGAAAGAAATACTTCTACATTCATTCTTAATAATTTTTTATTTTGCAACAATAAAAAGTCACACATTTCGATCTTGAACACCTTTAATCACATTTGAATTTCAGAGTAACGAGAAGAAATTCTCAAACAATAGAAAAATATATTTTCAATGAAATCCAAAAAAAAGCAAGTGAATTAATTTACTAGGGAGAGAGGTAAAAAATTACGTAAATAGATGTTAGTGAATTAGTCAAAATCTCTATAAACAACTGTAAAATGTTGATTAAGTGGTTTCCATGAGCATATAACTTTAGTAGATATCTATTATTTTCATTGAAATAGTTTGAGTAGGCTTGTATTAGATAAATTAATACAATTGGCCACTTTTTCTCGTTTTAGAAAACCTAATTGGTCCACAAATTGTCACATCTTTTCTTGTCTTTTTATCCCCAACACTTTAAAAAAACTATTCTCCCCACGTTATCTAACTCAATAGTCCAACTATATATCTCGTCATTGTCCAAAATTAAAACATATATATATATATAATTAATTAATATAAACACGATGTTGGGCAGTTAATTAAAGAAATATATATAAGTGAAGAGAGGTGAAGTTACCGAATGCTTGAGGGTTACTAATAAAATCATTTTGCATCTGTTGTGCATTAGCACAAATGAAAACATCCGAACCATATTGGCCGTTGAGTTCTCTCAGCATTTGAAGGAGTTGAGGATTGTACAAGGAAGCAGCTCGTTGCAGTTCAGCTGAGCACTCTCCATTGCTGCCCCTCTGCGCCAGCTCCGCCGGAACACAACCCAACGGTCCTGTTCCGGTCACTAAAACCCTTCTTGCTCCAAGCTCATATAGCCTCTGCAATACATACATACATACATACATACATGTATGTATGTATATATGTACGTAGGTATGGATGGATGTGTATTAATTATTGGAATATGTTAAAGAGATTTGCAAATTACTTAGTAAGGGAAGATAATTTATATCACTATTTAATTTTCAAATTGCTTTTGGTGGTCAATTATTTGAATTTCATGAATTTTACTGTAAGGTCTTGTTACAAGTCTCGTGTGTTATATTTTTATTACAAGTTATACTTCTCAAGTTTTATGTTAAAACTTCAAGAAAAATAACTTTAGAAGGTTAAGTACCTACGTATATATCAGAATCAAACTTCATCTCCCTTATCTTCAAAATTTTGTGTAATGGTCGGAATCGTTACGGCATAATTATATGCATAACTTAACCGGAATAAAAAAAATAATGTAGCAATGAGGCCAGGAGATACAGATATTAAATATACCATTAGAAGTTTCTTGTACTCGGAGATGAGGTATGTGACATAATCTGGTAGAGAAAACTCGCGAGATCTTGCAGAGAAGGGGACCAAGTAATAGTTATTCACAAAATCATTTCCACCGACAGCGACGAGGACGAGTGCTTCATTCACAAGTTGCTGTGTTCGCTCATATCCGATAAGAGCTGAAACTCGCTGTTGGTATTCTTGGAAGTATTCCAATTGCCTGAACATTCTAATTATGTTTACCTGCAAATTGATGTTTGGCATTTATTTCTTAGTTAAGCTGAAATTAACTTCTTCTTCCAATTCTTTTTTGGAAGTAAATTGCTTCCAACAGTAGTAATTCATTTATGAAACTGACAAGTTAAAATAGGAATAGAGGAGAAATTGAAAATGAAAGTAGGAATTGAACAAATTTTTGTACAAAAAATTTATGGTCCGAGTTTTAACAAAAGAACTTCTGCTTGTATGTATGTATGCATGCATGCATGCATGTGTATGAAGTGGGCAATGGAAAATATCACTATCTTGGACTTACAAATTGAATTCCGGTGTCATTGAGGATCCCAATTCCAGCAGAAGCGAAATTGGCACCCACTAGAAGTCTTTGCCCAGTAAGCTGAGGACTCAAGTATGGCAAAGTGGATTCCGAGCCAAGTTGCTGACCTGGGCAATGCACGCATGTTTGTTACGTTAGTGTGGTTAAATTACAATATGTACGATTACAAACAATAGTATTAATGAAAGATTAACATCATGGCAATGCAAATGAACCCAACTGATAAAATCAGGAATATTGAGGCCATTCGAGAATCGGCCGGTAGGACTACGAGTTGGATAATCAATGCCGTAAGGTGGCGAATCAGCCCGCGCAGTGGTGACTAGGAAATTGTTGTTGCCACTATCAACAAGTGAATCGCCAAACACAAAGAAAGCCCGAGCTGCATCTACAGCTTGAGGGATAAGAGTTGCCAATGCCACAACGAGACTTATAATAAACCATGCACGATTAGCAAATGCGCTTGCCATGGAATTAAATGTAATGTGATGTAATCTAATCCAAGAAGATCAATCTATACTGTGTGCATAAATGTAATCTTGACATGCTAATAAACGAGTAGCAATTGCCTTTATATATAGTTCAGAGTTGTTTATTCATAGTAGATAACGCGATATCGTGCGGGTGGTTGTGTATAAGCGGCAAGACCATGCATGATGTGCCTCCACTGAACGTCACCGCCACGTCAATACCTTCTACTCGACTTGCATGTTACAATTACTTAATGACAAGTTATTTGTGTAAAATTTGTTTATGAATTCACAAATTAATTGCATTAAAATTTGTATGTAAATTGCATGATCTAATAAAAGAACGAACAAGAAAAAACAAATGATGGAACAATAATAAAGTACTGATTATATATATATATATATATTATTAATGCATGACTATTGAAGTATTATTTTTTTTTGACTTGAAAATGAGTAACAGATTTAGAGAAACCCAAGCCAAAATGTTGTAAATATGCTTCATGAAGCATAAAAGCCCCAGTCAAAGAACCACTAAACTCGGTTATATGGAGATTCAAATAAATAATTATTTTGCAAGTCACAAAATAGAAGAATCACTTGGTCGAAAGCAAACTTTTAAATTGAAATTTAAGATTAGTAATAGATCACTCTCGGGTAACATAAATTTTATGAGTATCAGACAGGAGATTGATATTTAAAAAGTAATTAAAAAATTTATAAATATTATTAAACAATAATTATTTAAATTCAAAATGTAGCAATCATAGAGTTCACAAGATTTTAAGTTTTGTTTCCTTCCAACTGAACTGAAGCTTGTTCAATTATGAGATAAGCCAGCCAGGGCAACCTTTAACGAAGGTGTCACGTGATCATTTTGGACATCTAAGCATTGAAACTTGCTTGTTATTAAATGCTCTTAGTATCACAATTATTTGGACAGACATTATGTGGCTGTGGTACTTATCGGTCATAGACGCCTAATTTAGGGCTGAAAATAAAATTTTCCGGGAAACTTTTTGTCCACTGATGCGAAGTATAACAAAATGTGAGCTGGATTCAGGCTTCATGATACCAACTACTCCCACTGAAACCTAATTTGGCAGGAAAAACAGTTACAACTAACAACTACTTTCACTATGATTTTCAATTTAAATTCGTTGCAATTTTCAACAGCTTTTTTGGCTCTTTACAATTCCCACAAAAAGCAAAGTATACTGACATCATGTAGCTGAATTGACTGTGCAACCACAATAGTATATCTGTAACTGCAATGATAAAAGTATAAAAATGTGAAAAAAAGACACACAATGAAGCATCAATAGCTATAGCGAAAGGACTGATAAATAAAATGAAGGTTTAATTTGGACCACGACGATTCTACTTAATAATAAAAAATGTATATGATAATATAAATATTTAATAAAATTTATTTATTCTTATATTAATATTTAATATTTTGTGTTTATATTTTACTGCAATAGCCATGATTTAAAAATCATCACAATTCAATATTCAATTAAACTCAAATTTTATGGTGTGCTTGCTAACTTGAAATCGAAATTAAGAATCTGAAATTGTAATGAATATTATGTTTATTTGTTAAAATAAAGATGAAAATAAGAATAAAATCAGTGAGCGCCATGCAATAAAAATAAAAATTTAATTTTTAATGGAGATTTAAAAATAAAATTTTTATTCCTAAAATTAACTATTTTATCATTACCTAACAATTTAAAATTTCATTTTAATTAAAAAATATAAAAGTCAAAAATAATTGTAAAAATAAAAAATATAATAATTGATATTATTTTATTCATATTTTTATAGTTATTATTAACAAAATTATTATTATAATTAATTATTAATAAAAGTAATTTTTGAATAATAATAATAATAATCACAATTATTATAATTAAATAATAATAATAATAATTAACTATGAATATTTTAATAACTTGAAATAATTTTTTTTCATTCCGATTTTATTTTTCATAATTAAGATAAATAATTTATTCCGATTTTCATTCCTTATTCCGATTTCAATCTATTTCAATTTTAATTCATTCTAATTCCAGTCTATTCCAATTATAAACTAGTAAACGCACCACTAATATTATTTGTATAAGGTTATAACACTTAAGTCTTTTATCTCATTGAATTGCCGATTGTGTCTCCTACTACATAAATATGACAAATGACTTGGTATTACTTTGACCCGTAAAAGTTAATTATTTTTATAACTTAAGTTATGCCTAATTTTTAAAATTCAGTCCAACAGAGTTTATTTAAATTCGTATCAAACAGTGTTGTGTCATGTTATGTTATGTTGGACTCTTAAATATAGTATTATAATAATCAGAATATCACTAAATCTATTTTTATGCAATTATTCTTATGTATTTTCTTAAATTGTTATAATTTTTAAATTATGTAGAATTATATAACTATTAATTAATTATTTGTGTCTTTATACCAACTCCCGTGCTAATTCAGTGAATTTTTGTGCAGTTCAAACTTGTATCAACTCAAGTGTTGTGCTAGCCCACCTTATTCATTTGTCGTCTCTGATCCCACGTCCAATATATAAAATATTAATATGTTCCGGAGATGGTTTTTATAAGTATATTTGCTTGATAAGTTGGTTTGTGAAATTGATATCAAGCGTGGTATTTGATTGAGTAAATTCGAACTTTTATCTACAGTATCAACTGAAAAAGCTAGTATCGAACGATCTTGACATGATTGGCACATTAAATTTGAGCACCTCAAAAGTTAAAAATAGATTAGATAGATCAAGTTAACTTAAAAAGAATGGATCAAATGTCATCCCGGCTGCCATAAGATTAGGTGAAGAAAAATTTCGTGGTCCAAGCTTTGACAGATGATGGATTGGTCTAATCTTGGACTTATGTAAGTAACACCAATCTAATAAATTGATGATGGATTGCCACCATCTACAGTATCCTCGCAAAATCCCTGCTCCATATTTACGATTTTATTCTTAATTAATAGTTCTTTTAGAAAAACAAAAACAAAATCAGAATAAAAAACCTACCTAATTAAACCGAAAAATAACAAATAGAAGACTGCATCTCTTAATCTTTTGCAAGAGCTGATAGTATCTGATTACTCATGATAAAGTCGGCAATTTCACTCCAGTAGGCTGTTCCTAACCTACTAATAATACAAGCCAGACTTTTGAACTTCTGATAGAGCAGCAGATCAACATTAACTAGCTGGTAAATTTTTGTAAACGGAACCTCAACTCGTTAGCTACAGAAAGTGGAGAAGTCACTTACATACCAAGTATCTGTCTATTAACAAGTGTCCCATCAGTAGCTTACCCTAAATTGCATTAATAATAATATATCAATCTCTCGCTGTTTCCGCACTGTTTTGATCGTAAAATTGAGTATAAAATTTCTAGTTAACCCCTTTTGTTTTTTAACACCGTATTTGATAGAAAGACAACAAAGGGAATTATGTTTAGAAATTTAGAAACATAAGTGCATAATTCTTGCCCCCACAGTAGGCCCGACAATCAAACAATTTGTATATGTTCTTCATCTACGTGTAACGTGTTATTCTATCAAAACAATGTTCTATTTTTTCATCTTATCGGTTTGTTTTTTGCCGGAAAAATTGTAAAGACAAAAAACAACAAAATAGTCAAAAGTAAAGGACTACCATAATGACATTACAAGAAAATATATCAACATAAATATAATAAAATTATTCAATTAATAAAATAAAAAATATATTTATTAATAATAAATAAAAAATAAAAATTATATAAATTTTTTTTATTACACTAATTAAGTAGTAAAATTTTTTTAATTTTTTATTCATTAATAATAAATAATTTTTTATTTTATCAATTAAATAATTTTACTTATAACAAAATTTTTTACTTAAAATTTATTATTAAATTATTTTTTATACTAATGTTTTTACTGCAACATTTGCAGTACCGGCATATTATCCTCAAGAGTAAAGAAAACTTACGCATGTCGATTTTGTTTTTTCTTTTTCCAGAGACAAGGGAAGAAAGAAATCTTCACATCGATGGGATATTTTCAGCATCCAATTGGAATGAAAGGAAAGACAGGAGAAAAATGCAATAACTTGAAATGAAATTTGATTTTGTAGGCGTTGACGTCTTTTTGGTTGTAAAAGATTAAATTGGTTGAGGTAAGTACAAGGAAATAAGTGCAACTTATGATTCAACAAATTGGGAGGCTAAATTAATTTTTTTGAAGAAGGTTAGGGCTAATATCACATCATGTCGTGCCACATCAAATACTGTTTCCTAGTTGTAATCTATTAACTTAAGGGGTTTGCTTTTCCTGCATGATTGCTAGCTGGCTTCTGGCTTGCATACATTTACGTGCATGTTTTTTTTTAATTATTTGGAAATTAGTGGACCAATTATGACATAGTGCCCCACTCAGTGTGCATTATTATTCATGTTTTGTCCATTAGAAGACAAAGTTTCCATTCAAATATGCGAGAAAAATTTACTTAGTTTACTAGTAATCATGATTCATTACTTGGTTAGATTATTGTTTGGAAAATATAAAGACATGATTAGGATAGCATATATAATGCCAATTAATACTTCAGCAACGGAATCTTTTTCAAGTTTCTGGGCTTCGTTATTGCTTAATTAAACTATGTCACGTCTATTTATATAAATTTAATTTAAAAGTGGACAAAATATAAAATCGAATCAGAATTAACTAAACAGCTTATTTGATTTCAACTTTGTTTCAATTTTTTAACTACAATTTAAGTTAATTTTTTTTAAAAAAAAAAAAGAAAAACACTTTGAATAATTATAGATAGAAGCATTTAAACATAAAATAAAATATATATGACTGAGACGCATGCATGGAAATAAAAATTTAATCTTTAATTGGTTACGAAGGCTATGGGTGGGTCGTTGAGCAACTTACCAACAATTTATAGAGCCCTGCTAATCATATCTCTATATTTTATCTTTTAATCTTTTAAATTTTATCTGCACTGCCAGCAAACCAGTATCATCAAACGGTGATGAGTTTAATGCACTGTGCTCTGCATGCTGTTACGATTAGAAAAGATATGCTCAAAGCCTCTGCATACTGTGCAAAGAACTAGTCAAAATGTTGATTGACATTGGCACACACCTGAAGGCAGACGACCACACTCAAGATTTCGTGGGTTAGGCTACAGTGTCCAGACTATTGTGGTTTTTTTAAAGTCCTTCAAATGATGTTTTATATATTTTATGTATATTTTAAATATTATTTATTATATATTTTAATTTTTTATTGTATATTTTAAATGTTGTTTAATATTTATTTTATATTTTATATTTTTTAATATTTTTTATTTCAAAAAAAATATTTCAAATCTCATGCGTATAAAATAAAAAAGAGACGGGATATTTTTGAATATCGTGGCCAAGTCTAGATTCCATGCTTGGTTGATATTTTTGTCCTTTTATTTGTTTATTCATGCCGATCTACTTTGACTTCAATAAGTTCAGATATAAAACATGCAATAATTATCCATACACGAGGAACTGGTTTGTCCGATAAACCTTAAACTAATTCGTGTGCGCACATTCAATGGGAGAGAAGTCCAGTTCATCTTCCGTTAATCAGTTCACTTAAGTTATCCATGTGCTTTTGACTTGCATTTTAATTATCAGCTAAAGACGTGCATGATATGCCTTAATTAAATTGGCGACTTTGCACCTTGAATAATCTTCAGCTAGTTTATATTTCGTTGTCATCTCTTATTACTAAGAACCTTAATTAATCAATTCTATTTTATTATTTGGCTTGTTTTCAATAAGCTGTATCATCTTCAACATAAAATGCAAAAATTCAGAAGCGTTGATGTAGCATGTGCTGGTGCTCATTGCAAAACTACGGAAGTTGAGATAAAGCACGTAAATGAAAGAGGGGACCAACGGTAGTTGGGTGAATGCATTCAATAAAACGCATAGCTTAGTTTGTTTTATTTATATTCTAGGGTCAATATTAACAAGAAGGCTGCCCCTGCGGGGCTACAACATCGAAGGATAAAATAAATCCAATACGTTTTAATTTTATCTTCCTACGAACAGACCATTTTAATTGATTAAAACAACAGTGAATGATTCATCGATTCACTACATTAATTTGACAGTTTTATTCTAGGGTCTTATTACGACAAAATGAGGGTTAATTTATTCAAAACGTCGTAATCATTTTAAAATTGTAACAAAAATTAGATCAATGAAAATGCCCACCATATCAATAAGTGCACCGGCGAAATCATTCAATTACGTTGATATTTTATAACCAACCGTTTCTTTTACTAAAATTTTCATACATTCATACTAAACTTCATTGTTTCTCGTTAAAATGTGTGTGTTTTTTGTTTTTTTTTTTCAAAACAAAGAGCTTCAAGTGATTAGTTACAAACAACAAGAAAAAGAATAATAAAGGAATGAAAATTATACAACTTTTATTATTATATTTTTAATGTTCTATTAATTTTAACATCAAAAATTTTATTATTTCTATACGACTATGTACATGAGTAAAGCATTTAAATTCATATTTACCTTTTTTTTTTAGTACACATATATATGTGTTGACCTCAAGTGTATACTTCAATCGTGTTCTAATCGATTGGTTAAAATATTGGTTAATTGTATTCTAAAACATAAAAAAGAAAAAAAAAACATTGATTTATCAAATTATCTATCAAACCTTGAATCATTTCAACGATCAACTTCTCCCATAAAATAATAAATACTTTTTTGATCAACATTCTCTTTCAGGCCTTTCAAGCAATCGATACAACCCATAGAGCAGTTTTTGCTAAAACTCTGGGCGGTGCCAAACTAAGCAATAAAGTATCTCGTATTTTCTTCTCTGCTTCGGCTTGTCTCACGATACCTTCTACAACTTGGCTGACAGAAGAATTATAAATCTCCAAAACCATATATAAGAATATCGCAAATAGAGATGTTCTATGTTACTCTGATCAAAGCGTAAGTTAGTGATGCTTTCGGCTACTGGATTCTCATCATCTAGGGCGCACTACTTTACTGCTTCGCCTAGCAGCACGATCACTAGTATTTAAGTAGTTAAAAATGTGGACTATAATAAAGAGAAACGATGTTAACATAGAAATGGGCTGAATTAAGCTTAGAAGAAAGAAATATTTTGGTGGGCTTCGATTTTAGGTTTAGGACATTGCAATCCAGTATGGTTCAATTCTAATGAATTTTAGTGTAAATGAGAGATGGCAAACTTGGCCGGCCTGGTCTACGAAAAAGGAGTCTAGACGAACTTACATGTCGGACCAACTCAGCGCAATAATTATATCGGAATGGATTAAAACTGCTTAAAAATTGTGCAGCTCGGTGTGGTCTGTTAAATCCAATCTACACTGACTATGCCAAGATTGAGCCTAGTCAACCTGCAGGCCCAAATAATTCTTTTTTTTTTTTTTTTTCCTTTTTTCACTTTCTTCTTGAGTTCTTCCTCTCCGATTTGTGACTTCTGCACCACTCTCTCTCTCTCTCTCTCTCTCTCTCTCTCTCTACGCCTATGTTCTTAGCATCTACCTCGCTAATAATAAAGGCCATCTTAAGAAGACATGGGAACTTTCAGAAAACGAAGTTTAATACACTCAAACAGTCCAAATATGTGAATCTTAGGCCAGAACCAAATGAATTTAGAAGCAACAGTTTCGATTAAGCTGAGCAAAATTAACAGAGAAGTGGTAGAAAAAGCTTGGGTTTGATCCATTGTCCTTCCGGGTACATAGACAAATGTGTAATTAATATTATTAATAAAATTAGTATTTTATTTATAAATTTTGTATATAATAAAATATTAATTATTTATAAAATAAAATTTTTAAGATGATAATAAGAGAATTTAATTTAAATTTATAACATTTTATTATTCTTAAATGTTTACGATAGTAAGATCATTAATACTAATATATAAATAAATTTAATTTAGATTAATATTTATTATGTTATTTTTTTAGATAAAAAATGTAACTAATCTTGTAAATTATTAGTGAAAATATTTATTTAATCTAACATATAAATAATTATTAAAAAATAAATACATCGAATTAACCCCGTTTAAAAACCCATCCACATATTTATAAAATTTTTTAAAGTTACGATAGTAACGATGATCTTTAAACTTGAGATTTTTATAACATCTTATATACAGACCATATATATTTTGATATTACATTTTTATCGCTTATAGCAAAATTGCGCATAAAATAATGATTAGGTAATATAAAAAATATATAAAAGTTACGAGAGATTAATAAGAGATTCTTTGTTTTAAATAATATAGAGTTGATATAAGTAATAATACAAGTTTATAGTCATGGTGAGTTTTAAAAAGAATTTTAAAAATTTTAAAATTATATTATCAATTTAAGTCGAAAAGTTTTTAATGATTATAATTTAATAAAGTAAACATTTTTCATACTTTAAAAATATAAGTGAGATGTATATAAATCAAAAGGATTGAATCATACAGTAATTATATATGGAAGAAATTTTACTAAAATTAATATTTTTTCCTTAATTAAGGATTATAATGTATTTCTAGTGGTTACTCTTAATATATGAAAACTAGTTTTTCAATTAAAAATTAATTGAAGATAAATTAATTAGATTAACTTATTTAAACTTATGAAGTTTATAACTTTCTATTGCCAACATACAAAAGAACCTAGCGGGTTACATTCTTTAAAATATTAAAAAATTAAACAAAAATTTTGCAAAATTATATTTTATGATTTAATTGTTAAGTTGTTAAACTTTTAGAATAAATTCATAATATCAAAAATTATGAATAGAAAAATAAATTTTATAAATTTTAAGCCAATTTGTAAAATTAAAAATATTAATATTATTTTATAATTTTTAAAAATATAATTACATAAATTATTTATTTTTCATTATATTTTCAAATTTATCATAATAATAAATCTTATTTAATTAGTATGATAATTAAAAGGATATTAAAAATATAATAAATTTTGTTTAATTAATTTGATTAATTAAAAGATAATTATTTTTTTAATTAAGATGAAATAACAATTTTATTAAATAGAATGAAATTATATCTCTATCTAAACATTTTTAATGTAATTAGGAGTAAATCATTAAACACTATAAATACTCCTTATCTTTTGGCAAAAATAAATGTATTAATTTTTTGAAAACAAAGATTTAGAAAAACTAATCTTTATAGTAAAAAAAACATCTTAAGTCTCTTTTTTCATGCTAACACTAAAGAGAAGATACATCAATAACCTCAAATTTAGTAAAATATAAAATTTTTAATTTTTTACTTTAAATAAATACTATTAGAGACTATACACATTATGTGGATACTATTAGAAACCACACATTTAAGTGATTTATTCAAAAAAATAACATTAGCATAGTTTCTAATTTTTGAGGATTAAAGAAAATGACATTCATGGAATATTCGTATTTGAGCCATAATTTTTGACTCAAAAATTAGATTAATGTGATTCTAGCGATAAGAGAAAGAGAATTCAAACATCTAAATCTTTATTTTTCATAAAAAAATCTAATTCAAACATATTCAAAGATAAAATTAAATTAAAAATGATAGATTTACAAAAAATTTAAGAAAGAACTATAATTATAGAAGATCATGTTAGTGTAAGATATGTCATATAATCTTATTGATTTTATTAATTCTTATTTATCATAAACCATGCATAATAAAATGAGTCTTGTATGAGTATTGAAAAAGTTATTTTTATCTTATTTTAAAATTTTTGTTATATATATATTCTTGATTTTTCAATAATATCTACGTTAGTTATAGAAAATTCATCTTTAATTATATGCCATATATTGTATCTTGATTGAATATTACTTGGTAATTAATCATCCACATGGAGATTAATTATTTCATACAATTTGTTATTGCGGTATTACATTTGAGTATCTAAAATTTTATATTTTTATAAAATAATACATGGTATTCTCTATTTGTGTATGGGTTGATTTTGAAACTAGTAGTATTAGTATTATATTTTATTTTTTTAATAATAAAAATATAAATGATCAAAAAACATAAAACATATATATATATTAAAATTGATAAAATAATTAGAATAAATTAATAATAATAATGAAAGAAAAATAAAAATATTAAAATTAATAAACAAAAAAAAAATATAAGTGATGTTAAGTACGCCTGCGGGCCCTTGGGATGGACTCAAATCCCTGTCAAGCTCGAGCTTGGCATGGACACTCATGAGTTCGGGTTTAGTCCAGGCTTTCACGATCTCGAGCATTAAGGTCCGGCCTGATTCTTCAATGAGCTGGCCAATCCGTACTGTTACTCTTCACAAACTAATCAATTTAATTGGTCGTGTGAGGCGGAGCTGCTAGCTGCCAAGTGCAAATAGATAATTGGGTCTTCTGTTTTGCGAGAAAATTTGTTTTTTATTCAATTCAATTCACCGATGTACAAAATTTTAATAAAAGGTTAATCAGGTCGAATTTGTTGGATTGGACTTTGAGCCCCGTACTTGACAGAAACCAATCATAACATCCATATCGTCGAGATTCTTAATATAATCTCATAAAGGTTCAACAGTTGTGCTAAACCTGTTGATTTACTATCCCTATATGACTAAATCACAAGTCCAACCTAAAAATGATCCATTTGAAAATATTTAAAAATTTTGAAATTAAAATAAAAAATTGCCCATGAGAGAGATGCCTCCATGCTATTGCAGTAAATTAATTAATAATAACATGGGAGAGTGTGGTTTCTCTCCGTGATCCCATATTTTTTATTCAAATTTTATATTATTTTTTAACTATTAAATTTGCAGAAAGGACAAGTTTCCATTTCCCACGTGGAACTCATCTGGCTTCAAGCTGCGTGATTGATGTCAAGCTCTGAATTACGCTGAAAGGACAAGATCCCCGAATCCAAGAAATTTTCTGTCTCTATTCTTAGTTTTGTTTTATTTTCATTCTTAGTTGACTTATTTATTGGTATTTATTCTATATTTCGTTAAAATATGATAATAAATATGACGCAATTACCATATTCACTCTGCATCTGTATTTGTCTGTTTCTTCTCCTTTGTTCTGCTATCACATGGCAATGGGGTAAAGAGAATACAAGGCTCATGTTCTAATCCTCCCTTATCCAGCCGAAGGCTACATAAACACTATGCTTCATTTTGCTAAATGCTTAGTTTCTAAGCAAATCAAACGCACATCAGCAATCACAGATTACATTTCCAACTCCATGTACGCTGACCCAAATGGCTACGATCGTGGTGCCTGCGCAGAGACTGTAAGCACTGAAGCCTATATTTCACATTTCATAATGGCAGGCTCGTATACTTTGGAAAAGTTGATAATTAAACATTATGATAATGGCCATTCTGTTACGGCTCTAATTTACGTGGATGGGTTCATGCTTTGAGGGACTTGATGTAGCAAAGTGCTTCGAGATTGTCGGAGTTGTATTTTTTACACAAGCGTGTGCTGTGAACAGCTTATATTATCATGTGAACAAGGGACGTCTTTCGCTGCCACTTTCCAACCCTGATATTGTTTCTGTTCCTGGATTGTCATCGCTAAAAGCTTCTAAGACACTATCTTATATGCATG
Organism: Swietenia macrophylla; assembly: GCA_032401905.1. Classification (NCBI taxonomy): domain Eukaryota; kingdom Viridiplantae; phylum Streptophyta; class Magnoliopsida; order Sapindales; family Meliaceae; genus Swietenia; species Swietenia macrophylla. The sequence goes on along the minus strand of CP135569.1, from coordinate 2,482,589 downwards.
ATTTTGGTTCATAACCAGGTTTCTACGGTGTATTTGTGACTCAATTCTCAAATATTGATGAAACAGATTGGATACTTTTTAATACTTTCTTCTTTTTGGAGCGAATGGTACGTAGTATGTAACATATAATTTTGAATTTTTTATACGAATAACTCAGCTATATATAACATTATATCTTGCTTTTTGTGTGTTTTTGATTAATTAGGTGATTGACTGGATGGCTAAAAAACGAAAAATGGGGACCGTTAGTTAAATACATAAGAAATTGAAGAAAGGCTTTGAAACTTACAGCCGATAGGTTATGGGAATAAAAATGAAACTTTTGTTTTGCCTTTCTTGGTTTTCAACGAAGGGCATTTCATCGTTATGCACAAGGAATTGTGCTAGAGACCCTAGGAATGAACGGTTGTAATTATATACATGAATTATAGTAATTTTATATATGAATTATAGTAAAAAAATAATTATTCATGTATTGCTTCTATTAGGTGCCGAAGTGCAAATGGTGCGAGGGACCTGTAATGATTGCACCGCAGGTGGCTTATGGTCCTAGCTCAGAGGGCACCTCCTTGTGTAACAAGAAGAATGAGGACAAGGCTACTTGGTCTGCAAGGATGAAGGGCTTTGACATGCAGTGGCAAGGCCAATGGGCTTCAGGCTGCTAAGGCGGCTTATCTAACGTGGCAACTGTGCAACTGTCTTGTTTAACAACTCCTCTCAAAAGAATAATCAAGTAGTTTATAAAATAATCTCTACAAGAGTGATTGATAGTAGTTTATGTAATAATTTATCAAAAGGTGAATGATAGTTCAATGTTGCAGTAGAAAACCTATCAATCAAGTACATAGATTTTTCAAAGAAAAACATAATCCAGTAATCTATGAAATAATCTCTCAAACGGTGATTGGCAGTTCAATGTTTCAGTAGGCACCCTGTTAATCAAGGGTAGGTTGGCCTAAGCTAAGAGAATCAATCCAGTTTTTGTTACATGCCTATGCTTTCTTTTTATTATTCCATCTTGAATTGGTGTTTATGGACAAGAATGTCTAAGGATCATACGTAGTTCTTTTAGAATTAGTTCCAATGGTTTGAATTCAGACCCTATATTAGTTTATAAGATGATTATTTTATTATTCAATTGGTTTTCAATTTGAGTCTTAAAATTCAAAAATATTTGGAGTGCTTGACTTTTTTTTTTTATTGGAAAGATCCAAGTGAATTTGCTGTGATCATCACCTATACTTAAGTAGAATTTGAAGTAACTGCTTGAAAAGATGGGAGCTGGATCCCCTAGGTTTGGATGGAGAATTCTCAGTAGCCTTAGTGTCTTGGTTTGGCTAGATTTGAGTGGTAGTCTACGGGTTTTACCATATTGGAATGCTTCATAGAAATAAGAAAATTAATCGCTATTTATATGCTTGAAATTCTTACAAGATGATATGATTTCCATGAGAATTTGATCATTATGATGACTAAGCTTTCTATGAATACATTTAAAGCATTTATTTGCGGGACTCGCAGACTCAATATTAACAAACCTAAATGAAGATAAACTAACAGACTCTAAACTTCCTAAAAAGCTAGAGTTAATTAAAGCATGAAGAGAAAGGACGGATAGCATGGACTCTAAATTATTGACTCTTCTTTCTAAGTGATTGTCTTCACTTCTTCTTATGTTCTTCAATAGGTATAGCCCATTCTTAGCCATTACTTGCAGCAATACCTTCCTATTCTTATCCTTCACAACACACCTAATTTCATTAAAATCAACAGTTAAGCCATTGTCATTTGTAAACTTTGAAATACTAAAGAATTTATTTGTAATATGGAAAACATAGAGAATAATCTTCAGTTTTAAGGAATTTTGTTTCTAGCATGCAATTTGTTGTTTCTTATGTGTAAAATATCATTTTTTTTCCATCACCAACAATCAATTTATGCTTACCTTTGTACTCAGTCTTTATGGACAAGTTACTCGGCTTACTTATGACATAGTTAGTGGCTTCATTATGAAGGTACTAGGCTCCTTCACCTTCTGGTTCTTAGGTTGACATGTAGGTAGAATATTGGTCTTGATTGTTATCATTTTTACGCTTAAAATCTGGATCAAATTTGTGCCAACATGCAGTCACAATATGGCTTTGTTGCAAATCTAGCATATTGGCTTGGGTTGGTTTCTTCCCTAGTAAGTCCTTCCTCTTCCTCTACCTCTACCTTTATTTCCACCTTTGGTGGACTAAGATCTTTGGTTTCTTCCTCTTTAATTGCCTATTTAGTTGTTTCTCTTCTACTGGTTCTAGATGTTACTATTTGCAACAAGGTTTGCTTTAATGTTGATGTTATCTGAGAGGTCATCGTGCTCAAGTCTACTTTTAAAAATGAAAAGTTATGCAAAGACATTCTCTAGTGTTAACATATCAAATCTAGAAGAGATATTTACTGCAATTGCATCATATTCAGAATAAAGTCTATTCAAGATGTGTTCCATCAGATTTTTCTCACTTAAAATCTTCCTTGTGATGGCCAAAGCATCCAAAATGTTCTTCATTTTTGAAAAGTAATCACTAAGGTCATGGACCCTTTCTTGGTGGTTTGTAACTTGTGCTTGAGTTGCATAGTTTTGACAAAGCTTTATATGGAATAAAGCCTTGAAACAACCTCTTAGAGTTTTTTGATGTCACATAATTAGTGAATGAGATGAAAGCATTCTCACTTATGGTAGAAAGTAGCCAACTAAGCAAGAGTTAGTAATGCAAGCCTCAAGAATATCCATCTTGAAACCTAATAATTTAAATTAGAATTCAAACTCCAAGAAAAGTAAAATTCAAATTAAAGAACTCTAACTGAATGATTAAAGGAACAAAAAATTAATAGTAAAGACTTTGACTCAAGGATTTATTAACTACGAATTAAAAATATAAGAAAAAAATTTAAACATTATAATTGATAAGTTTACAAAATTTTCTAAAAAACCAAAATGAATAGCAATTTTATAATTTTAATTGAGTAAAATTTAATCTTTAATTCTTCTTTATAATATTTTTTTAAGCCTCTTTCTATAAGGTTTACAATTAAAATCCTAAACAATTTAGGATTAAAAGTTAATTTAAAATAATTAGAAATAAAAATTTTAAAATAATAAAAAAATAATTAATTAAAATATATACACATGACATTTTTACTAGAAAAAGAATTCTATCTATATGCTTGGATTTCATTAATAAGCTTTTGATACTTTTTTAAAATTTAGTTTCATGCTTTATTCTATATTTGATATTAATCTTAAATCTTATTCAGCCAAAATTTTTTGAATCAGTTCATATAACACGATTTTAATTCTTTTTGCTCTTCCTCTTATAATTAGTCTAACTAGCATATAAAAAAAAATTATTCTGAGTTTGTTGCTGATTCTTATCAATTCATTTTGTTTCTTCCACTGATGGAGTGCTAGGTGGTCAATGTTTTGAACATTTTATTATTCATCTGAGGAAGAGATGAATCATTCTAGCATTCTATTTGTGCTAGTGATATGACCTTCAAGGTCATTTCCTCTTATGGTTAGAAGAACTTATGGCTTCCAAACCAAATAATTGTGCCTATCCAACGTAATTATTGCACCAAAAGAAAGGCTGCTAGGTCAGTGCTAGTTTTAAGGAACTAATGATATGTTTGGACTTTGAGTCATGGAATTTCCAGCAATATCTTCCATTAAATGGCTCTGATATTAAGTAAAATAAGAAAATGAAGAGATGTGTTGAAACTTGCAGCCAAAAGGTTATAGGAATGAAAATAGGACTTTTGTATTGCCTTTCTTAACTTTCAATGAAGAACATTACATCTTTATATACTAAAGAATTCTGCTAGAAAACCTAGGAATTTACAACTGTAGTTACATTTATGAATTATAGTAAAAGACAATTTTCATGACCTATTTCTGTTAGGTTCTGGATTGCAATGGTGCAATAGACGTGCAATGACAACGTTGCAAGCGGCTTGTGGTTCTGTCTTAAAGCAAACTAAGCCACCAAACAAGTTCATACAAGGAACATCGATTAAAGGTTTTGTTGAAAGTTGATGCCCTTGATTGGAGGTTTAGTGCGTGAGTCTATAGCATGTTTTGTCACACACAGTAGTTTCAATTTGGTACTTGAAGCATTAAGTTTGGGTGTTCCAATGGTGGCAATACCTTAATGCAGCGACCAACCCACTAATGCAATGTTTGTCGTGGATGTTTGCGGAATTGGATTAAGAACTCATCTTGATAAAAAAGGTATTGTGAGAAGAGAATTGTTCATGCGTGGGTCGCAGTAGTAAAGGAAGAAAGTACGAAAGAGTTTAAGAAGAATGCACCCATGTGAAGAATTTGGCTAAATGTGCAATTGACGAAGATGGAAGTTCGAATAAGCACATTGTCAAATTGGTAAATGAGTTACTATGTTTCGCAGCGATATGTCCAACTATGCTACAACGCTCTCTAGGTCTGGGTCCATTTTATTATTTCCATTTGAGATTATTGCAAAGCTATTAGGCTATGTGTAATACGGATTTTAAACCTCCTTTCTTACTTATTTTAACTTTTAAAAAATTTTTGATGTGTATTAATTGTTTTATTTAATGGTCAAATTTTTATTAAATTATCTTCATTATAAATAAAATTTAAAACATGTTCTTTTGATAATTACTTTCAATTTAATCTTTTTCCCTTTTCTAAATGCATCTCTTCTCTAAGTTCAAGGAAAAATTAATGACTTTCATTTTCCGTCCTTCTTTCATGGTGAGAAGATTCAAAACTCAATTTTTTTGTAAACATATTAAAGACAAATGCTAATTTTTAAACTTTAATGACGATCAACATAAAAAGTGATTGCCTAATTCCTTACATAACTAAGTTACAGTCAAATAATTTTTTTTTAAAATTTTTGAGTAGATGCTATTTAACAAAAAAACTATTGATAAATAATGTCACACCTTAAATTCAAAAGAATTTGAAGTATGATCTTTCTAAACTTATAGTATTTAAGTTGTACAAAAATATTAAAATTAAACTTATATAATTTTATAAACATTTCTTAATCACATCAAAATCTTTTGGAACAACTTACAAAACTAAATAATGGCAGAATTCTTAAGCCTAATGAATCACATAAAATAAAAAAAGGTTAGCCAAATCTATCTACTATGTATTTAAATCTCTAATCATCTAAAAATCACAATAAATTATAATGGGTTTTAAACTTAATCAGTATACTAATTTTTTATATATATAAAATACAAACATACTAATATATAATGTATGCACATAATATGGCATGAGATGTAATCATATTCATTTTAAAAGTTTCGTAATATTTAAATATTTTAGAAGTTTCTTTCAAAATTTTTTATAAATTTCTTTCTAATTATAATTTAGTAAAACTTTATATATCACTTATTACTGAATAAACCAATCTTACTTATCAATGACATATTGTATATGCAATAAATATAAGTAAGGCATATAATTTTAAATATAATAAGTATTTATACCCAAAGATAAGAGCCATACTTTCATCTTAATTATCAGTGAGTTTTTTTACTTGTACAAATATTTTTTTATACGAATGTGAAGATCGCTATACCCAAAAGTATCCCAAAGACCTTTTTTATGCCATACAGAATATTAAAGAATAATAATAATAATATCAAATTTGAAAGAATGACCACACTATAAAGACTTCTTATACATTTATAATTACTTTTCTTAATTTTTTATTACTTAAAACGCATTATACATATTCATACTTAAATATCCATGCACATAACATAAAAGTAATCATAATACTATAATTATGAACAAATTGCAATTATAAAAATATATATACTTATAAACAGTCACATAAATATATAATAATATCAAAGTAAATACTTTGATAACAATTTATAATTAAAAAATACTCTTGAAAATATATTCAAACACACACACACATGTATATATATTTATTGTGCTTTTCTTTTAAAAAGTTTAGTCTACGTACCTTTTGGCAATTACAACAAATGATAATTTAAGTACTTTAACCTACAATCAAAAATTAGAATTAACAATGATTGTATACATTACCAAAAATCACAATATACTCATTAAGTCCTAATATTATGACTTATATCATCCAATCTATTTAATAATTCACTATTTTTAAACTTACCAAAATTGACCTTATGTTATTTAAAATTTTTTTTTATCTTAAACAATATTATTTTCCTATTGAAATTATAACGTAATATTTAAAAAGCAAAATACAAGATTACATAAAAATTTTAGCTTCCAAACCCTTATAAAACTAAATCTTTTTGCATTCTAAATATGATTACTTATTCTAACAGTATGAAGAAATATCATAAATAACCACTAATCATTGATTTTAGAAAATACAATACAATCCTAAATGTCGTGATATTTTAGATAAAAAAGATATATAGACAGTAAATTACTAAAAATTTTGGGTTTAAATTTATTATCTAACTATTTTAAAAAAATTTCATTTTCATAACTTTAAATTCTATCACATGGAAATTGATAGTAAATTTTGTTCATTCAAAATTTTATAAAAATTCAAAGACAGTGAGTTTGACACTAAAATTAATATAATATAATAGACATACTTAAAATTATTGTAGGAAATTTATTAATACTTTAAAATTATTGTAGGAAATTTCTTGATTTTTCATTGTTCAACTATTTTACAAAAACGAGTAATTTTTGTATCTTAAAGTTATATTTAAAAAATCATAAAAATTAAAAACATAATATTTTTTAATGACACAAAATTCATAATAATCTTAAAAATGTTTAGTTTATTTACATAAATTAGCCTTGTGAAATTCATAATTGATAATTTTATAAAATTCGTGAATTGATATATTGTCATATATCATCTTTGCGAAAATTTTTTTCTCCATTATCTCTCCATAAACAATAATTGGTAATTCTTAATTATAAAAGAATAAAGTCTAAGCCCTTAAATTAGGTTATAAATCTTTCTAATTTTCATCTTTCATGCAACATAGATAACCATGATTACATGCTAAACTCTTAATAATCTTTATTAGCATAAAAATAAGAAAAAATCTTAGACTTAGCTTCAATTTTCAAAACTCTTTGTATGAAACTCTAGCCTCCATTGAAACAAGCATATATGTTTTGAGAAGACTCTTTCTTATAAAAAAAATAACTTACTTATACTTTAGTGTTTTTCTTATAATTTAGAAAAAGCACAATACTAAATAGTAAAATTGTATTATGGGTCTTTATTACTACATAAGCCAGACTTAAAATAATAACTCATAAATTTTTTAGTCCATAACAATCTTATAAAATAAATTTACTAATTTAATAAATTGTACACTCAATACTTTAATATTATTTATGATTTATGGTTACAAATAATTTACTGTGTAACAAAACTTAAAAGTAAGGAAAAAAAGTAATAAGTGAAATTGAAATTTTAGTTAGTTATCAAAAGTTATAATTTGTTATATAAGGAAAGCAAAATGCAAATTAAATTTTGCTCTAACTTTTAGGTAAAAAAATAATATGTTTTGTGATCTAACCAAGAAGATTAAAGAAAATTAAAACTTAGCTTTAGAAAGTTTAAAATGCTACTTGTCAAAATCTTCTGAAAAGTTTTAAAAAAGATAGATGATAAAAGGATTAAAATTCATATAATATTATTAAGGTTTGCATTATTGGCATTTTTTAAAAATTGTATTTAACTGTCATATAGTAACATGCTATGTTGATTACTGTTTATTAATGCGATACTATTTATCTATATTTTTATAAATTTTACAATGAGAGAATTTTTGAGCTTTCTTATTATATTAGGCAATTTCAATGTTTATGTTTAATTAGAAAACTTATTTTAGAATGTTTTTTACAAATAAAATAAAAGAAGAAGAATTGAGAAAATAGAGTTCTATTTATGAAATTTTTTTTAATTAGTAAGTTATATTCTTTTTAGTTTTAGAAAATAAAATCACATACAACCAGAGCTAAGTTTGTGCTCTCTCTCTCTCTCTCTCTCTCTCTCTCTCTCTATATATATATATATATATAGTTTATTTGTTTTATGTAGCAGCTGTGGAGAGAACATCTAAAGCAAAAGAGTGCTTCACATTTTTATTTTTTTGGTTTTGCTGTTTTTCTAATTGTTTATACACTATTCTTGTGATCTAAAAAGATAAATAATTTGGTGGATATTATGAGTTTATAATATTTAGTTTTATAAACTTATAGAGAGTTCTCTTAAGTATTTTTAAGATTTTTTTATGTATTTTTTAAGAGAAGACTTTTGGTTATTGAAGGAAATTTAATGACAACTAGTAAAAAGATTTTACTAAGATAAGTTCAATTCATTAAGGTAAGGGAATTTCATTAAATAAGTTTATCTAAGAAATTTTAATACTTTGACAACAAATAAAAAGGAAGTTTTGTTTTATTTATGTTCATTAGTGCTTGTAATTATTATTTTTCTTAATGAACTATTTTTCTCTAGGCTGGATCTTGCGAATGTAAAATTGAAAAATTCGAACACTTTAAAAATGTGTGGTCTTCTCTATTTAATTTACATTGCGCTTACATGATTTAATTAACTAGTTAAAATTAATTGAAGTTGGTAATTTTTAGCTAAAACAAACCTATCAAATACATTCCTTTTTGGTCATTTATTTTTCTTAACAAAAACTACGTTATTTATTTCACATTAATTCTAGTGTTTCTATTATGTTTTGGAAATACACCAAAAATGGTTTACAGTAATACTAATTTTAATAAGATTCACACATTATTTTTATTGATATTCGTTATTTAATACTTTAATTGTACTACATAAACTTATAATTTGACAAGAAATTTTGCTGTAAAAGGGACATTTCCAGTTAGATATATTAAGGTAGAGCAGTTTGAGCGGGTAGAAAATATTCTTCAAATTCAATTTCTAATAACACCCATCACTAAAATTTAAGAAGTTATAATTTTCCATTAAATAGCTCTTGATAATATAAATATTTTTCATTATTTTCTGTTAAGAATGGATCAGATTTCAGGGATATCGAAACATCAAAATTTGACCAATAAGCATCTGTTTATTATTTGGAAGAGTATTGCTTTTTTTCCCCCTCCTTCTTGGGATCATATAAATTATTCCTACCGTGGAGAAAGCTCTTTAATTTTCATTTGGTGTTATTACCATGGCACTTTGGAAATTTATTGCTCTATGAATTAAAAATTAGCCCACGTATAGCAGCTTCTAGTATGCAACTGTCATTGGAACATATGATTTATACTTAACTATTGCTCGGAAATATATAATTTATACTTAGGAAAATGCATGCACGCGCACGCATAAATTGTATCGTACATACCTAATAAATAACTTAAAATAATAACATAAAAATTAAAATAATAAATGTAAAATTTAAAATAATTTAAAATATGAAATAAAAAATTTAAAATTCTTAATAAAAAATATTTAAAACAAAAAAAAAATTAAAATGGCCAGTAAATAATTTGAAAACTTGAATATAATGTTATATTTGATGTATATTAGACAATCCTTCATACTTGCTTATATATTAGACAATCCTTTATACTTGCTTATATGTGAAATTTCCAGGATGACTTCTTTAAATTTTAAAATATTTTGACAGCTTTATTCCCTAATAGATTTGTGTTTGAACCGTATTAGAATTTTGTTCAAAAATGCAAAAGAAAAAGAGAAATGAACTTACCGGGTATCATTTGAACCTTGGACTTGAAAATAAAATGGTGACAAGCTAGCAATGAAATCTCGTACGTTTTCACTTATTCGATTGTAAGTTTTAATGTATGTGTATATAAATGGATATTGTTATCTAAAATCGTAATCTATTATGAACTTTCTAAATAAACATTATTTATTCATAATAAACGAACAAAAAAAATTTAAAAACTTAATCTCATTTGTAAAAATGTCCTTCAGCAATTTGTTTGTAATTTTTTAATATTAATATAAAAATAAATAAAAATATGAAACAAGTATATTCATAATAAAAAATATATATTTTCATCCATTATAGTTTTTGAAAGATTCATTTTGGTAAGAATTTATGAACTTTAATTAATTTTACTAATTAATTAAAATAATAAATTCATGACATATAAATAAAAAGAGACAAATAATTTTAACGTGATTCAAATTTTTTAATTCTCCATCAACCAAGTGATACCTATAGAAATATAATCCACTAAAAAATAAATAATTATAAACACCAATAATCTTATACAACGTAAAACACTCTCTTATTATTGTTGCTATTGTGTTTCATCTTTTTCAATGGTTTTATTTAGCGAAATTATCTTATCTCGACACGTTGAACTCTCTTTGACAAAATTTCCCTTACTTTGATGTTGTTGAACTTCTATCAACTAAACAAATGTCTTCACAATACATAATAGAACTTATTTGTAAATTACGGACTCATAATTTCTACCCAATTATTTTCATTTTAAAGTATAAAAGAAAATAAGAACAATTGGAAAGAATAAAAAGATCGAAGAAAATAAAAACTCAGGGAACTCTCTCTTCCCTGCATTTTCTTTAAATGCGGCAAAATGAGAATAATACACATATACGTAGAAAACTCTAAGTCTTGTTGAATGTAATTTTTATTTCTCAATTCTAAAAGGAAAAAATCTTCTGAAATAAGGACTCTCTCCTAAATAAAACCTTGTTTTTAAATAATAATTTTTTCCTTTGAGTTGTTGATAATTTTTCTAGTTATAGATGAAGGCCATATATTATCTAAAATAAATAGTAAACTTTGTAACTCTTACATGTGAAGAATAGGAATTCGGGTGTACAAAAACTGCAAGTCTAATATGTTGCAACAGAAAAGTGCAACAAAATTATATTTTCAAAATAATGCTAATTCTAAAAACTTTAACAGTCATTCTTTTTAAAATTATTTTCTTGGTTGTTATAAATTTTAATTTAAATAGTTTCATTGTTGTTAATAATAAGAATATTAATATATAATCTTAAGAGAGATAACTAAAATACCATTACAATTATTATGAATTTCTCTGTCCAGATAATCGGTGCCAGAATTATGGCAGTGTGTACCAAATTTTGGGACAATTTCACTTTATTCCTTGATAAAATATTATTTTATTTAATTATTTGATACAATAATATAAATATCTTTTATTGTTTTAAGTTAATTTCACTTGTAAATTTTGTTAATTTTATATTTCTATCTAGCAGGAGAAGGATTATGAAGTTATTTTAACTATTCTTGTTAGCTATATATATTAATGATTTTAAAAATAATGGTGGCTCGATATAGATCAGCCCATAAGCTATCGTGGTTGGAAGTTAGTGATTTTAATATAATTTTACAACGCCACAACAAATAATGGTGTATGTTGTCTAATATCTTAAACGGTATTACCTTCATTCCAAATTTTCCTAGATCAAGTTCAGCCCAGCCTGGAATATATTATAGCAAATAAATTCTACTTTTTACAGGAATATCTTCATCAGATGCGTTACATTGCCTTTCCCGAAAACAATTGCCCCATTTCTCGTCTTGTTCGAGTCAAGAGATTGTCATGAGTTCTGCATTCTTCGTTTTTAACCGGGCTGCTGCTACCTTTGTGGTTGAGAAGTTTTGACAATTGTTCTGACAGCATAACTTTTGTAGGTGGTAAAGTCGCAGGAGATTCTCCAGGAGATAAATCACACTGATTGGTGATTTCTGATTGCATTTTGATCACATCAACTCCTCCATCACTATTCATCATCACCACACTGCTTGGCAACCTGTCCGCAAAGAATGCTTTGTTCTTCTTTAGATGCCTGCATTTCCTCACAGTCGCAGCAAAAAGTTTCTGAGAATCAAACGATCCAACAATAAATTAGTTAAACAAATATTTCCACCATATTTTAGTAAGTGTTACCTATCGAGAACCACAAGGCTTGCATGAAGGTTAGTAATTTTTTCAAGAATCACAAGCTTCAAGGGGTGTCCCATGGCCAATTGCATATAAGGAACAACCTATATACAGTAAAGAAATGTAATCATTACTCACACAACAATCGAAAATTTTGAACATGGCATACATGCATGGAAAATGGGATACGAACCCCTTTTCGTTCACAAAGCTCAACTATCTCACGAATCTTCTGATACTTTTGCTCGTTCTTCCAATCACTCCTGAATTTCAGTGCTGACAAATTCCCGAAGTCGCATGTCCAAAACCTTGTCTTGCATGACACTAGCTCAAAACACGGAGTATCAAATCAAAGTATCCAAATTAAAGCATCAAATTAAATGAATAAAATCTTACATGCAAGGGGAATCCAGGGCATGACACCGAGAAGAGTGACAGTACAATCGGACGGAATAACATGATCAAGAGTCCATTTGAAGGGCCGCCAAGGGAATTCGGTGAGTGCATCAATTACAAAGACAACATTTCTATCAGTATTCAAGGAGCCGGGAGAACTCTTTGGCACCAAAACTTCTGCCAAAGAACAAGTGTTTGTAGTTGTAATAGTTTGTTCTGGTGTTGCATCAGTACTTTCATCAGTTTTGATGCAAACAATCATGCTTTCTCGTGTTCTTCAGAAAACAAATCAAATTTTAATTGGACATTGGAGGGAGAAACGGAACTGCTTTCACGCCTTAGTACTGCTTATATAATAAAAGAGTCTGGAATTAATTTCATTGACGACAGAAGAGCTTTGTTGTTGGAATAATAAAAGAATTGAGAATTCTGTTTTACATCTACCCGAGATTAAAGCTTAAAAGCGAAGATATTTTCAAGGTCAGCATAGTAAACAACAATAAGAAATATTTGCTGGCAATGAAGGGCAAGGCCAGATGGTAAGCACTGTTGATCAGGAAGTTGCAGGGAATTTAGACGGAGAAATCAAGTAGTCTCCTAGTTGGACGCATTTCGGATATTCTTTAATGTAGGTTTATTTTTGTTTTTGAACCCTCAAATGCCGCGCCCACTCTATAATATGAGCATAAGTTTGATTGTTTTGAGCCCAGACTACTTCATAAACTTGAGTTTGGCCGATACGTGTTCTTTCATGTTAAAAGCACGGCAGTTAAAACTTTTGCCAGAGGCTCACTTTTATTTAACGGTTAATATTTATTAGTATTTTTTATTTAATTATTAGTAATTTTATTTTATAATAATTATGAGTTAAAATTTATAACACTTTAACTTGAAACACATACTATTAAGTTTATTTCTCAAAACACACACTCACGTTATCCTCAGCTCATATTTACGAGAGGATCATTTCATTTAGACTTCTTCACATGACTTGAAATTTTAGAACTTTTATCACCCGGCTTCCTAGCCTTAACGAAAAATGGATAAGGAATTTAAAGTTCAGTAGAATTCTGAGTAAGGCAAATAAAACAGTCTATTGAAATACAAATTTATCAGGAATTCGATTCCATCTATGACAAGGATATATCTGGAACCTAAATACAAACTTATTATGTAAGGAAATATTTGGAACCTATAAATAGAGATTAAAATAAAAGGAAAAGCATTGAAAATCATTCTTCTTATTATTAGTATTTTTAAAAAAGGCATTCATCATTGTCATTATTTTCTAAAATCACACAAACAACCACCCTAATTAAAGACCCTCTATTAAATTAGGCATCCGGAGTTTTTTGGAGAATTCTAGCATCAATTTGTTTTTGGTCTTCAGGAATCAATGTAGCATTAGAAGAAAGAAAAAAAATCAGAGTTTGTTGCAAAAGTAGTCTGATCCTGAAGTAATCTGGTCCATGGACTTTCCAAAGGCTGAGGATGTAGATTTTGGCATATTTGTGCTTGTGAAAAAACTAAATCATGTGTTGACATCTGTCAACCAAAATTAAGTATCAACAATATCATTTTTATCATATTATATGGTTAAAATTTACTCTTTTTAATTTAATAATTGTCAATTATGAACTTAATGGACGTTCCATTATAATATAATAAAATGTTGACGGTGATTTTTTGTTCAAATTTTTTTGATCTTGTGGGATGAGTTTTGCTTGATTTGAAAGTTCTCTTCTAATAAATTTCTTCATCCTTAATTTCCTGCAAAATAAATGTTGATAAGGGTGGGTGTCATTACGAACACCCTCATTGATGTTTAAGTAAGTAAATGTAAAATATAACATAAAAATAATTAATTTGTAAACAGAAAAAATCAAAAAAATATATTCTTTAATAAGAATTCTAATATTTGTTGATGTCTTTTTATTAGAGCCTAATCACGTTTTTTTTCCCTTTCTTTCATTTTTTTTAAATTAAAAAATTCTAAGCAATTATAAATATTGGTGACCTCTTACAAGTTTAATTATAGGCAAAAACTAACTTCCATAATTTTCAATAAAAATCACGTATTACAACAATCCTCTAGTTTTTATTAGTAGCAAAGTTCAGTGCTAAAAATTAAAAAAAAAAAAGTAGTTCTAATTAAGGCTATATAAGCATTGTAGAGTTTTTGGACCTATATATACAGGTCATTGAGGATTCTCAAACTTGTGTGGGCTTTTGACTATCTTGATGGTCTGGTGAGCTAGCTTTAACTCAACTTGGTGAACTTGTAGGTCTCCAAGAAATCATGGACTTGTTTAAGGTTTTCAAAATCTCTAGTTTTATATCAATCTCTTAGAGTTTTTAAGCCACTCACTAAAGACATAACTATACATTTAATTAAGACAGATAAAAGACAAAACTATTGATATTCCTTTATTGAAATGCATAATTAAAAATTCATTTAGGGATATAATAGTAAATTTTTCTTCAAAGGTAAATATAAAATAAATATTTGTATTTATGTAAAATAAAAATTATAATTTAATATACTTTGTAGAGCATACTTGTAATATTCATCCACGAAGGACTAATCTGTAAATTTATGATCATCTATAGAATGAATCATAATTTAGTATTGCTAGTGGTATGCCTGTAATATACTACCCAATTTTTTGAAAAGAAGCAACCGTGGCCACTGCTTTTTTGGACCAGGGGCTATAATTTGCTTAGCAATGGCATGTGTAGGAAGGTGCAGGGTTTCAATCTATTTTGTTGGATATATGTGCAGTGTTTTAAAATAGTGATATCCCACATTACCTTATTAAAAGGTCTTTGAAGTGTTTATATATATAAACACTCCAAAGACAAGTTAACAAGCTAAAGTGAAGGATTCCTTCGCATATAAGATGGGCCTATCAAGCTGAAATCAGGAGCCTCATTTGGAAAATATATAGCCACGTCATTTAGAAAAGATTGCCTTAGGTGTGTATGCATTAGGCCACTTTTTTGGGCTTTATTTTTTGAGACTTTAAATTCAAAATTTTAATTTTAATTTTTGAACTTAAATAATTCATTCATATGTTCATTTGGAAGTTGGTGCAATTGTTTGGATAGGCATTAGATAGTTGTATTGACTATCTGAATAGTCACCTTCTGCCTATAAGAAAAAAGCTTGCAAAGGCTTTAAAAGGTTCTTATTCTGCCTTGTTACAAAATCACCAACAATCATCTATTTCTTTTGCTGCTATTCTAAATTTTTTTTATTTGGAATGCAACCTTATAGCAAATATGGTAATTGTATCTTAGGGCTATATTGTCGTTCATCTTTACTAGAATAGGGTACACATCCTAAAAGGGGATAGAAAATTTTTCAATATAGTGCCATCGCATGCCTTGACTCTTGTGTTTGTTATAAAAGATTCTATTATTTACCAATATTATGAAAAACTATATCATGTCAGTGAATATTGGTTCGATTCCTGCTGTTCTTGCCACAAAAGCTATTTTGCTTGTTGCTGTCAAATCCTTTCCAAACATCTCTAAAATTAAGACATTTGATGGAAGCCACTTCAAATGATGGAGAGACAGAATTTGTGACATATTAGATGTTCTTAACCTTGCTAATTATCTCACTCAATCATTACCTGAATTTGATTTGAAAAATTATCAAGCATGGATTAAGGCTAATAATGTATATCGTAAGCAAATAATTTATATGATGTGTACTTACCCTATGACAAAGCACATGAGATTCCGGGCACAATTAGAAAAGAAATTGATTTGCACTCAAATGTTTACTTAATAAAAGTAGATATAATAAAATAGCGAGAATAATCGATAATCAAATTCACTAGCGCAGGTGTCAAGTTGTAATAAAACTATTGTTCCCACAAGGAATTTAATGATCTAAATATATTAATTACCACAATTATAATAATTATGTTTTATTTAGACTCTAATAGAATAAATTAAAATATAAATTAACAAAACTGATACTAACAAAATAAAGCACTAGAGAATTTCTATGAGAAAAAATCAAACAAAATGGATTACTTAGGGTTATGAATCCACTTTGACTCACTAGAAAAATAAACTAACTTTTAAAATTCCATCAAAAGGTAACTCTATTATCAATTCCTTTAAAAATAATAGAAAAAGAACTATTTGATGTAAAGATTATGATGGCTTTGGACATATATAAGCTAAATGTGCAAATACACTCGAGGAGAAATCAAAGGCCATGAATATAACCTAAAGTGATGATGAATTAAAAGACCAGATAACAAAAAATGTAAGTAATTGCATTGCTCTTAATATTATCTCATGTTCTAAAAAAGATAAAAATTTATAAGTATCTAGTTCTATTTTAACATAATCAACGAATATTTATTGTAATGAAACAAAAAAAAAATGACTAACTCAAAACTTATTCTAATAAACGTGAAGAAGAGAATGAGTTAGATATGAGTACCATATAAGCTCTTTACAAATTAATGTTTAATAAGTGAATAGATGTATGCAAACATAACAAAACTTTGGAAAAATAAGTTGGTAGCCTCTTGAACAAACATTTCAAGGCAAAAAGGACAATAAACACAATGGAAACCATTATCACTGAGAAAAGTAAAAGGATTAGTGAAGTTGAATATGAGCTTGAGTATACTTTAAATTCTTTGAAGATGTTGAATTAGGTATGTCTAAACATGATCATATCTTGACCTTAGAAAAACATTGTTGCAATCATCAAGGGCTTGGCTATTTTGGTTACAAATCCTCTTGCTCCAAAATCATGTTTGTAAAAACTTTGACTATTAATTTTAATTCTTCTAGCACAATTAAAGATAAGGCTTTATATCATAAATCCTATAGTTTATAAGGGCAGACCAAAAGATTTGTACTTACTTGTCATTTTTGCAATATTAAAAGTCACATTTAACCTAAATGCTTTAAATTTCTAATATTTTTGAGAAATAAAATGAAATAAAATCTAAAACTTTTCAAAGGCTTAGAAAAGAGTGGGTAAAGAAATTAGAAATTAATAGTTTTGTTGCCTTATATGTCTTTAAATGTTTGTGTTGCTAACATGTGGTATTTTGATGGTGAATGTTCAAAGCATCATACAGAAAGCCTTAAAAACTTAGTGGATTATCATACTTCCTCCGAAGAATATGTGACTTTAGTGATGCTGCCAAATGATAGATAGTAGAAAAAGAAAATCTTGATATTGAGGGATTTCTAAAGTTGAAAAATGTTCTTCATGTTGAAAATCTCAAGGAAAATTTGATTAGTATTAATTAAATTATGCAATAAAGTTAGATATTAGATCTTCATTTTGTGGTAATAAAATCTATTCCATTTCTTTATCAGGTGACCAACTATTTTTGCCTTTATTGCTTCTTCTCTTCTTTTAATCACAAATGACTTCTACCAACTAGCTTTCTTCAAGGTAAGGAGAGCTCTTTTATTCATTTCCCTTTTACGAGCCCATGTTTAGAATGTGATGATTATAAAATTTATATAAGAAAAATGTCAAGTGTTTGACAATTTTGAAAATTGTGTTATGGAAGAATATAGATTATTTAACAATTACTATATTTTGATGTATCTGCTTACTTGTTACAAAATAAATTTTGATAACATAGAAATATATTATCAAAAACTTAAAAATTTAAACTTTAAGAATTTAACCAAGCATGTGAATATAAGTATTGTTCTTGACATTCCAAAATTCATAAAAAAAAGTCACTTAATGTTTACAGTTTGTACCGATGTTAAAGAACATAGCTCAAGTCAAAGTACAAAATTGTTCAACATATCATTACATTCAAGATTTGGACTGAAAAGTAAGATGTTAAAAGTCGTAAATAAATGTGCTCCTAGTTTGTAACGACTAAACTTAGGGCATTGCTATAATGAAAATTGCAAAATAGAATGAAATTGATTTTGAGTTCGAATCAAGTGTGTAGCTTGGTAACTCATCCGAATCAAATCATAAAATCTCATAATAAACTAGAAGTCAACCATCTTTCAAGCAAAGAAAAATCATCTATGTGATCTTATAATAGGAAATTGTGCTTATGGATAAAACAAATCATTGAGGATTACAATATTGTATTTGATCTCTTAACTATCTATTATGATAATAATTCAAGTATGATAAATGTGTTTAAAAGCTCTATATAACATTTTAGGATAAAAAATATTACCATTAGGCATCATGTCATTAGAGACACAGTAGAAAATAGAATTATCACTTTAGAGCGTGTAAAAAATGAGAAATAACTTGTTTCTACTTTTACCAAACCTCTTAATGCAATTAGATTTATCCTATTAAGCAAAGCCTTAGATATATACTCCATGTAATTTTCAAGATTCATTGTTTGAAACTCACTTGAGGAGAATTATTATATTGCATGGTTTAAATTTTCAATTAGTATGTGAACTTTATTATTTAAGCTTGAACACTATGTACCGTGAAATAAACAAATCTTGAGTTTATTTGTTTATGCTCTTTCATGATTGAAAGCTTTGTTTAGAATTAATTTTTGAAATTAATATAATTCTAAGAAAAATGCAAGTGTGAGCCATGATTGCTTACCTAAATTCTTATCTCAAATGTCAAATCTTATGCATGCTTTATTATTATATATCACCAACATGTAGAGGATAATTTATCATAAAAAAAGAGTTACCTCAATGATAGAGTGAAAGCTATTAATTTTAAAAATTTGATAAAAAAAATAGAAAGTAATAACTAGAAACAAATATGTATTGCTCATTTACATGCATACTATTTTTCAGAGAATAAAATATAGATCAAATTATATGACTCACTTGCTCATTCAATGTTCATTTTAGATTATTGAAGTTGATTAAATTAAGGAAGAATTTTTAGTCAATCTTTGCACACACACACGTTAAAGTTCAAGAACTATGTTGAATTGATGTTATGATGCAAAATTTTTAGAGTTGTTGTGGTGATTTTTCATGTATTTTGAATTAAGCAAAAATTTAGAAATCATGTTGATATGAAACTTTCAACTCTTGAAGTTTACTTTTGAGTAAATTTTGAACTATTGTCAATGGATACCATTTTGCATGGTTTGTAAAGTATTTTGGCCTTTAGTAGAAATACGTAATGCTTGTGCAGGGGTTCAATTGAAATATGTGATATTGAAATTAAATTGGGAGTTTTTGCTTGTAATTAACCTAACTTTAGTATCCTTTTGGTTGGAACAATAATGGTGCAACTCATAATAATCCTCTACAAATCATATGTTACTGAGACTTCTTTAAAACCTCTTATCTGCACTATCTTAAAGTGAGCCAACAACGTACTTGTATTACTTTTGCATCTTTAAGAACTATTACTTCAGTTTCAGCAAATTCAGCTTTTGTGATTTTAGTTCTTAAACTTATTGTAACATTATAAGTTTTAGCTGATGACATTTCAATGCTTGCTTTATAACCACATGATGCTCTTGTTATTGTTCTCATACCTATTATGACTGATCCTAACATTTCAGTTCAAATTTTCAGTCTCATGATTAAGTCAATGTTCTTCTACTTACTTGCTCCTTAAAGAAACGTTAAACAACCTTTTCATCACTTCTATGGCACTTCTCACATCATTATTAAATTGATTTATATCTTGTGAGATTAAGTCTGAACATCTGTCAGTGGTACTTCATACCTTTATCATGTCCAAGAAATTATTACAAGTTCGCACAAGATCAAGCACAATGCACTACATCAACACCTATTATTATTCTTATTCTTACCTTATTCCAACACTTAATCCTTAACTTGTTCTACCTATGTCCCTTGTAACAATAGTTACAACATAGCCTCTAAGACTCTAGTTTGAGAATTCCAACTTCAATCTCCTAACGAATCATGTCTTTGATCAAACATAAGGCATAGAATGGCCCTCATTACACCTTTACAATGTTTTTCATGTCCTTATTAAGCTAGTTTACTTCTCTATGCATGGTAAACTAAGATTTCATTTAGATACTTTTATTTGCATTTTGATTTTACTATTTAACTTTTGGTATGTCATGATTACAAATGTTGGTTAAGTTGGTTGTATAAATTGTTAAACAATATGTTTGCTTGCTCTTTCATTTGCTTTTGGATTTTACATGTTTGTGGCTACTTGTTGGATAATGCTTTTACTTGCATTCTTGAGCATTTATGCTAATTATACTTTTATTTGGCACTTGTGATAAAAAAGAAGGGAAGAACATGTGAATACAAGTGATAATTGAGTGCATATTTAGGGAGAGTAGAATTTTCGAGAGTAGCACATTAAGGAGAGGTAGTCATTTTTATGCTTTACCGTGTTTTAATAATTCTTGTTGTTGATTTTTTTGTTTGAAGTGGTTATTTTACGTTGTGTCTTTTCAATACATGATTGTGGAGATGTTTTGTCAATAGAATGCTAGAGAAGAGATATAATATGTGAACATAAATGACAATTGGTAAGGGAAGTAATATGTGAACATAAGTGACAAGTGAGTGCATATTCAAAGGGAGTAGAATTTTAGGGAGTAGCATATTAAAGAGAAATAGTCATTTTTATGCTTTATGTGTTTTGATTATTCTTATTGTTAATTTTTGTGCAAAGGTGTTGTGTTATGTTATGTTTTTTTAGTTCATGATTGTGAAAATATTTTGTCAAAAGAATACCCAAAGAGGAAATTATTAAGGCTTGTAATATTAGCATCTTTTGAAAATTATTTTTGCTTAATGTTTTATTGCAACATATTAAGTTAATTATTGTTTATTCAACACAAAATTGTTTATCCATTTTTTCTGATGTAATTTTCACCTAAGAGGGTTTTTAAGTCTTCTAGTTATATTAAACAATATTGATATTTATGTATAACTAGAAAACTTAAAAGAACATGTTTTACAACTAAAATGAAAGAAGAATTATTAGAAAAATAATATAAGTTTTATTTGGGAAAGATTTCTTTCTATTTAAAAAGATACATTCTTTTTATGTTTAAAAAGTAAAATCATTAAAAATAAAGGCTATATTTGCGTTATATATATGTTCATTATTACTTTTACGCAATAGCCTTGAAGGATGCCAAAGGAAAGTATGTGTTATGAGTTTTGTTTCCTTCTTTTGTGTTTCTATTTTCATGTTGTCTATGGTTTTTTTTTGTGGTTTAGAGTGAGAAGAATTTAATAAAAATTAGAAATTTTTAATTTTTAATTTTATAAATTTAGAAAGTATTCTCTTAAGTATTGTTAACCATTTCTATAATGCTCTTTGAGAGAAATTTTGTTTATTAAAAAGAGTTCAATTGTAGAGAGCAAGGAAATCTTATTGAATTAAATCATAGGAATTTCAATGTGTCAAGGTGAAAGGATTGCTGAACAAGGTCATTATGAAATATTTAAGATTGTGATGACAAATATAATAGACATTTTTTATTTTGTGTAAGTCCATTAGTACTTGTAATTATTAATTTTTTCAATTAATTATTTTTTTTTCTAGTTTTGGCTTATTGATGTCAGATTAAAAAATCCAAACCACACTAAAATTTGATTGTTTTCTCTATTTAATCTATATTGTTCTTACTTAAATAAAGTAATTAATTAAAATTAATTAAAGTTAATTAATCTTAGCTAAAACAAATCTTTCACTCCTGAACGAACTATAATCCTAATTTCAATAGAAGGACAAGCCTAACCTTGTAGAGTTCTAACGAACTATACTTAAGTTTTATACTAAAAGACAATTTCACTGGAAAAAAAATCTTATTAAATAAAAAAAATAGTTTTCAACCCAACGGTCTTAATATAGAAAAGGAAATTTGAAATTTCTTCTACTGTTAAGCTATCAAAAAGGTTCTAAAGCGATCTTTTAAAGGGATACCTTTTAACATCTTTCTTATTTTTTCTAAAAGCACCATACATACTTTTGATTCAACTTAAGCATAAGAGGGTTTTCACTAAACAACTAACACCTCTAATCCATGTTCATCTTATAAGTGCCACCAAAATCTTAGTGTCACTTGTTTGATCATGGGGTTAAGCTTGGTTTAATATCATATTGAATTACCATTTGTCTCAAAAGTTTAAATTTTTAGCTTTAGTTTTGACTCAACTCGTATCAAATATAGACATTTTTATTATTTATTCTTGTAAGCCAGCTTAACTTCACTCTAATGTGAACTCAAAAAATATGTTTTTGAAAAAAAAATTATATTATTACATTTACAAAATATGCAAAGTTATGAAACTATTAAATGAATTGTTTAGCATATTTCATAAAAAATTAAGGGATTAGAATTTATGTGATAAGGCAGTTGTTTACTTTTTAAAAATATCTAAATTAGTCTAAAAACTAGATTTGGATATCAAACTTGAATATTATACTTGTTTGCTTTCTATTTAAAATTTAAATATAAGTATTAAGTTATTTATTTTTTCTTAATAAAAAATTTAGAAATTAATACATATATTTTTGTACCCTTGTAAATTTTAAATGTTACATAAATAACAAAGCATCTTAAAGAATTATGTTTTACAACGTTGTGAGTAAGAAAATAATTGCATCAATTTTAAATCATCGATCCATGGAAATATAATATGTAAAATCAAAATTTGAATAGCTTGTTTTCTTTCTATTTAAGTTTTTTTAA
The DNA here is from genome assembly GCA_032401905.1 of Swietenia macrophylla. Classification (NCBI taxonomy): domain Eukaryota; kingdom Viridiplantae; phylum Streptophyta; class Magnoliopsida; order Sapindales; family Meliaceae; genus Swietenia; species Swietenia macrophylla. The sequence goes on along the minus strand of CP135569.1, from coordinate 2,459,570 downwards.
TAAAAAATTTTAAAAATCAATACATATATATATATTTGTACCCTTTTAAATTTTAAATGTTAAATAAATAACAAAGTATCTTAAAGAATATGATGTTATATAAAAAAGTGTGTGAGTGTGTGTTTAAGAAAATAATTACATCAATTATAAACCATTGATCCATGAAAATTTGATAGTTAAGATCAGAAGTCAAAAATAGCATTCAACAATTTCAACTTAACATTTTTATTTACCCTTTAGCTATATGGGTCAATGGTTTAAAATTAGTATCTTAATTCAGTCAAAAAATTCAAGTTAAAGAAACAACCCCCCCACATGCACACATATTAAGTTGTAAGACAAACTTGATATCTTTAAATTAGGAAAAAATAATAACACACGCATATCAAGTTAATAACTTTAAATTAGGATTAGGATAAAATAATAAAGTAAAAGATAATAATTGCAGTATTTTAGTATATGAAAATCTAAAGATTATATAAATGCACACAAAATTAAGGGGGAGGGGTGGGGAGAGAGAGAGAGAGAGAGAGAGAGAGACAGAGAGTCCAGTAAACCTAAAGATTACTAAAGATTATGATCGTAATTTCCTATGAATTTTTCAATTATTAAATTTTTTTAATAAAATATAGGTGTTCAAAGTTTATTTTAGAGTCTACATATATTCACTTTAAATGTCCATGAAATGGTGGCTCGATAGCCTGCCTGAATTCAAAGGTTAACTGAGGGAGTTTAATAGTTAATTAAGCGAAAAAAATTAAAAAAAAAAAAAGTTTCAATCACACAATATTCTTAATGCCACGTATAAATTCATCTTTAAAAGGTTAAAGAACAATAGATTAGTATGAAAAATTGGGGAGAATTCATATTTAAAAAAAAAATAAAAATAAAAATTAATAATTGACATCAGATGGACTACAAACAGATGAAGAAGAGTTTACCTTTTAATCAAATACATCACCATCAAGCTATTATTCAATTCGAATATCCGACCAATGCTTGCTAATTATAATTAATTCATGCATACAAATTCAAAACATAAAACAAACAAGATTTCACCTCGTTGTGACGTCACACTAACGAACAACAGCTGCATGCGATACAATGTTCCACGATGAAGAAAAATAACACTACCAACAATTTATAATCAACTTATTAAATAAGAATTAGATCCTAGAATCTAAAGCCATAATGGAGCTGAGATTCATTGGATTCATGTATTTGCTTGAGCCAGTCATAATCTGCTGCACGATTATTCTGTTGGCCTTCTCCGATGGATGGAATGCATCCCAAAATGCGTACAAGTCTCTGTTGGGGCACACGTTTGAGGCTATTGTGCATAGTCCAAGGCCATTGTATGGCCCTTGTCCGCAACATGCTATCTTTGATGTGACAAATCCTGTCAAATAAACAAATAACCATGAAATCTATTACGTGCTGCAGCCTCTGCGTGTGTGTGTGTGTGTGTGACAAAATATAAACTAACATTTGCTTAATGTTTCTCGATGAATGTAGGATCTTCGTTGCTTTTGGAACATATTCAATGTTTCTCTCCACACACAACTACCTCAAGCCATACATATTAATCATAAATTTTTCTTTTTCATCCACACACGTTAATTTTATTTTTCCTTATTTTGAATTACTATTATTCCAAAATCAGACAAGAGAAGATCTTGAGAAGAGATTAAATCTATGAAATTTTTTTGAATTAGTGCAAGAAATTTGATCTTTAAAATTAAATTTGTAAAGCATAAATATGTTTATTTTATATTTATACAAAATTATTTTAAAACAAAATTACTAGAATGCTGAGGAAATAATCAAATAAACCATTGTGTGGGAGGTAAAAAGTGAGAATAACTTCAGTAAAAAAGGTATACCTGCATTTAATAGCAGTGAATATGATAAGGAAAGAACTCAGTGGCCCTCTAGGTGCATAAAAATCCAAAATTCAGCATTAATTAATTTATGTGAGAAATGCTAGAGGACCAAGCAAAGAAACTTCATTTATGAAGAAATTATCAATTCTCCATAAAATGGCATTTACTCTTTTCGGTAGTGGTCCTTTAGCTCCTGTTGCCTTTTGGTTGTTGGATCTAATTACTGTTTTAAATTAATAATAGATGGGAATTGAATTAAATTATGGAGACATACCAAAAGCTTGAGGGTCAGTGACGAAATCCATGTGCATAGCAAAGGCATCTGCAGCTACAAAAACATCTGATCCAATCTCACTGTTGAGGTTGTTTATCATTTGAACGAGTTGTGGGTTGAACAAATTAGCTGCTCGTTGAAGTTCTTCTGAACATTCACCATTTCTGCTATGAAGAGCAAGTTCTGCCGGGACACAACCCAATGGTCCTGTTCCTGTCACCAAAACTCTACGTGCTCCCAACTCATGTAGCCTCTGCATTTATAATCAATAATTTTATCAATTGACATTTTAATAGTTGAAACATCAAATTTTGTTCCAAATGAAAAGTGTTTTAGCACAAAAATAGGTTTTCTTGAAAGCGTTTGCATCATATATGTTTCAAAAAATTGTCATGTCTAGTAAATAGGAAAAAACATGCGCTCAATAATTGGGATTTTGTTGTTGAATACGCAAAACTATCAAAGTGATTTCAGTGATGTAATCGTCTCAATATATACATACATATATATATATATAGCTTTAATGCAAAAAGATACACTTCGTACAAGCTTTCAATAGCCCGTGAACAAAGCAGCAATATACACGTTAGCCTCACTGACCAAGAAAATTAAATCGAATAATAAATTACTTAATATACGTGAGGCTATCATAGTCATCTGATAATCTGTCTATCATAAATGTGCACGAAAAGCTACGTCCCCGCATCATTATTATCTTGTTTCGTAAGGCCAATAGACAACACGAAAAAAAAAAAAGAAAAATATTAGATTCTGCTGATGGAAGTATAGAATCAAAAGTAATGTTGTTAATGAGAATAAAATTCATATAACGATGTAACAATGAAGCAATAATTACCGCTAAAACTTTGCGATACTCGGAGATTAGATAAACAACGTAATCTGGAAGAGCAAACTGGCGAGATCTTGCAGAGTAGGGCACCAAGTAATAATTGTTAACGAAATCGTTGCCGCCTAGTGTAATGAGGACTAGGGCTTGGTTTACTAATCGTTGGGTCTGCTCAGCTCCAATAAGTGCGCTGACTCTTTGCTGGTATTGTTGAAAATACTCCAATTGCTTGAAGATGCGGATTATGTTTATCTACAAATCACACATGCAGCAATTTTAATGTCAACAAATTTCAATGCTTGGAGATTCGGATTGCGAAATTGACAATTCGCGTGTATCTTATATAGGACTTTCTCGTCAATTACACTTACAAATTGAAACCCAGTGTCATTGAGAATACCAATTCCTGCAGAAGCGAAGTTGGCGCCGACAAGTAGCCTTTCTCCGGTGAGTTCTGGGCTCAAGTATGGCAATGTAGATTCCATGCCAATTTGTTCACCTGATTATACATTTTGTCAGCATCGATCTACAATACTAAATGTAGTAGAAAGCCTGCAAAATCACATGATCTTACTGATAATATCAGGGATGTTAAGTCCATTAGAGAAACGGCCAGTAGGTCTGTGAGTTGGATAGTCAATACCATAAGGGTATGAATCTGCACGAGCAGTGGTGGCTAGGTAGTTATTGTTGCCATTATCAACGAGCGAGTCTCCGAAAACAAAGAAAGCCCTTGCCTCCGCTTGAGGAGCAACACTTCCCAGAGTGCTAAACACACTTAAAACCAACAAAGAAGAGAAAACATTTGATGATCGACCCATTATTGAATGGAATTCTAAGAAAACCCTGGAAAAAAATATTTCTGTGAGTGTAGACTTACTCCTACTTGGGAATGAATGAAATGAAGAAGAATGGCTATATATAGTGGCATGTATTTGTCTCCCTTTGATCCGGTATTAAATGGCTGGTTCTACCGCCAATCGAGTTAGATGAGGGCTGCCATAAGGAAAGCTGAAATGACTAGTAGTTTCAGTACGTTAATAAAGATTTGGTTTAATAATTTATCTTGAGGTTAATTATTGACCTATAATTGCTATAGGCATTTGCTTTTGCTCTGTCACTGTTATATACATACATACAGTAGACAATGAAGCGTTGCTGGCAAACTGGGTAGAGCTCGCACAGTTCATGCAGGTCAGAGTTATGGTCAGCTTATGATTAAAAGTGTGTATGCATGATATATATATATATATATATCGTCCTCTCCAGACTTTTATATAAAAGCAAAGAAATACTAGAAGTACAAAAGAAAAAATAATGGTCCAATTCTCTGTACAAAAAGAATTGAAAAACAAAAAAAGCAATTTTAGTTAAACAAGTTCAAACTTTTATCTTTTAACAATTTTAATATTTCAATTGATTTTTAAATGTAAAGTCATATTTCATATTTTATCATTCTAAGTGACGTGTTATTTATCAATAACATGATTAAATAGTGTAATAAATTATTTTAAAAATCGAGAATATTAATTATAATTTAATTGACAAATATAAAATTACATAAAAAATTAAAATAATATAATATTATTATAAAGTAATATGAGACACATAAGAAAAAAAAATTGACATGGATAAATCAAGAACCAAATCGGGGAGATTAGGTGGGCAGGAGTGCTGGGTCAGAGTTTGCCAACTTTGGAATATATATATATATATATATATATTCGTGTTTAAAAACAATGACATATTTATTTAACAAGAATCTAAATCAAAATTTTTGATACAATGGAATTATTAATTATGTTATGTTGATGGTATCATTGATTATGTTACATGTCATCAAATTATTATTAAGCATAAATGCACCGCTTCACTTTAAGTCGGCTTTAACTCATAATATAAGTTACCTATATATATATAGCCATTAAGCAAAGTAAATTAGTAACAGCAGCAAAAGTACGTATTTTTATCTGTTAAATTATACATATATGTATGGAAGTGCTATAATTACAAAATCTTTTACTAGCTTTCGTTGGACTTACTGTTCACCTATTATAACGAAGTTACCTTAAATCTTTTAGGGCTCGAACTGTAACTAAATCTATTGTCACTTAGTTACAAAAAGCAGTTATAACCATCAAAATGATAATCTTCTTCACGAGTTCAATCAATATCAACACTCATAATACTTTAAAGTTTGAGAAAATAATAGCTGCCTTCTGCACGAGTCATAACCATCGCTAGAGATCAGCTAAGAAATTGATAAACACTGTTTTGTATGCCCACAACAGCACTTGAAAGTACCTCTGACAGATTAATTTAAAATTTAAAAACTATCAAATTGGTTTTATTTTCATGTACCAAACGAAAATTCAACAAAAACTTCAAATATTTTATAATGCAACAGCATGCCTGAAAATGAGCCTTCATTGGAATGCTAATTGAGGGACAGATTCAGTTACTCTACCGAGAAATCTGCCTGTCTAACAAGTTAACCGGTGGGGTTTTATATTGACATTAGTCACTTTCTATAATAAGTGTTATTTAAACATGTAGCCTTTTCACCCAACTGTCACTTCGACCGGCCAAGCAATTTACTTTTATATGCATTATTTGGATGATTGTATGCAAGAAGAAATAGATTCCAAGTCTGGCATTTAAGGACCCATGTGACTAACATTAATTCAGAGGGTAAACAACTTTTTTATATCAAGATTTTAAATTCATAAGTAATTAAAATTTCCTTGAGAGTGAAATATTTTTTAATTTAAATTAATATAAAATAAATTTAACCAAAATTTAAAGGTGATTAATAAATATTAATGATGAAAAAACATTTATATTTATTTTTTAAAAAATTATGTTAATGCTACAGCCACAACAATAAATTAAAAGTAAATTGAGTGAAAATCTTTTAGAAACTTAGTTTTGAATGAAAAAGCTAGCTGGGCCAACTTTTCTTGTTGTCTCGGCTTGGCTTTATGATCAACCTTCATCTTCAACAATAAAAGCAATGACCGACAATTACATCAACAGACATGACTTTCTTCTTCAAAATTAAACATTTAAGAGAAGAAAATGGCCAAAACAGACCATTTGCTTCTCCAATTTCCAAGTTCAAGGGATTGAAATTGGTTGATTAGTTTCTATGAATGTAATTGGGTACAAGTACTTACCATAAATACCCTAATAATTTGCATTATCTTGGGGAACATTAATTGCCTACGACAATATTTTTTAAAGATACGACCACATCTAGAAGAATTAATTTATGGAATAATTAAATCAATCAATCAATTACTGGTAGGTCTTGTCAAAAGATACTAGTGTTATATCTTAAATATGATAATGTAACTAATTGAAAAATTATTGTGAAACATTTATCTCAAATTAGATATTATTTTGTATGGTATTCATAATCTAATGATAATAATTTCTTTATAATCTTTAAAATAATTCATTGTTTTACCATTTCATCTTGTACATGATGAACATCGCATCATTTAAAACAGATTTGTGTAGTGTTGCTTACATGACGTGTATATCTAAACTCAACTTTGAATGACTATTGAACTTATTACATTTCAGTTAAAGCATAATATTAAGAAAAAGTGATTTGTTTTAATGAACTTCGACTACAAACCGAAACCTTCCTAATCAACCTAATTCAATCTAAAAGGATAGCTGAAATAATTAATTCAATGGCTCGTTAATCAACAATGAAATGTAGCATGATCGAACTCTATTTTAATAGATGCTTATTAATTGTGAAGGAACATATCAATGTTCATAGATTAATAGTCATCAGGGCATGCAACATAAATAATGTGGGGTTGAATTTTATTAGCAAAATCAGACCACCTCCGGTTCAAAACTAAATATGTATAGCCAGTGTTAGTATAAAATTCCTATAAGCGAAGATATATAAAATAATTTTTATGCATAAATTGTATAAAATATTGTCAAATAAATTACACAGTGGTGTGCTGTTAGTGAATTAATATCCCAACTACTTTTGACGGCAAATCAAAGAAGGAGATACAGTCAATAACTGAGCAAGCAATGAAGCCATTTCCAACAAATTCCCTGGAATGGTGCCAGCAAAAAATTATGAGATGCTAAGATTTCAGGCTCATAAATTCTGAGCAGTGCAGATTGGAAGTTGATTTGTTTCTGAGTAACTTTCGAATTTACAGTCTAGTACAATGAACATGTTGCAGACAAAGTACATATAATTGACTGCCCTAATTAAATGCACTGAGAGAACTGCAAACTAGAATCCTATATTTGTTTTAGTGGCTGAAGATATTGATAGATTTATTTCCGTTAATTTTTATTAATTTTAATTAATTAATTAATTAAAGTAAGTAATAATACAAAATAAATAAATAAAATTATCAAATTTTAATGTAATTCAAATTTTTAATCTTACAACACAAGATCACGGTAAAAAAAAAAACAATCTACTAAAATAAACAATAATTATAAATATTAATAAATTTAAATAAAATAAAAATTTTTTCTTATATATGTTGTCATAGTCTTAAATTTTCTTAAGTAGACTTATGCAACGAGATCTTCTCCCCTTAATGCATCAAATTTCCTTCAACTTAACTCGACAAGATTATCTTGCAAATTGATGTTAAATTCTCTTCAACAAGAGCAAGTTTTCTCCTGAAAAACACCAAAAAAATATCTTGATAATATTTAAAAAAATTCTTTCTAAATTTATGAAATTCGATATTACAGACTTATAATATCTATTAAGTTATTTCTTTCTCTAGATCATAAAAACAACTAAATAACTTAAAAACAAAGAAATAAGGAAATAAAAATTACAGCAATACTCTTCTTGCTAGGCATTCTTCACAGCTGTTGTAGAAAAAATATAAAACAAATATATATAGCAAAAACTCTACTTTAAATATGTGTGATTTTGTTTTCTAAATCAAAAAGAAATGCATCTTCTTAATTAAAAAATATTATTTTCTAAACACAACTCTATTTTCTTAAGTTTTCTTCTTTCTTTTTATTTATGAAATGTATCCAATAATATATTTTCTATTTAAGTATAAATATCACCATTGCCTAATATAACTAGAAAATTTAAAAATTCTCTCATTGTGAAAACATAGAAAATCAGATGAATAATATCATGTTTAATGGATAAGAACTAACATAGTATATTACAATATGACAATTAAATATAGATTTTTATAATACAAATGATCAAATTTTTTGTGCCATGTTTCTATTTCATCATAATTAAATTTGTGACATATGAATGAATGTGTCAAAATGTAACAATTAGTAGAAGATTTACTTACTTTTAAAACACAACATACGATTTATGTTGCAACATTGTTGTTCCAACAAATAGAAAAAATTGGTGTTAGGTCAATTACAAGTAGAGAATTTTCAATTTAAATCAAATATGACCAATATTAATCGAACCTCTGCATGCATCATGACTATTTCTACTAAGACTCAAAAATATTTAAAACAAGTCATTCATATACCTAGAAGACAAATCATGTCTTGACCTATAAAATGAAAATTAAATTCAATTTAGCCCAAAAAAAAAATAAAACAAAACACACAGCAAACTAAAAAAAACACACACACATGTTAATATGATTTTTAAAATTTTTCTTCAATTCAAAGTACATGACTAATCAAAATTGAAATCTCCCAAATTTCACATCATAACCAAATAAATATATATATTGAATCTCATGTGTATGTGTAAAGATTGACTCAAGATTTTTACTTAATTTTATTGATATTAACATTTTAAGCTTAAAACATCAAAAGAATGAGTCAAATTAGTCGTATTATCTTTACCTTAATTTATTTTAGAAAAATAACATGCTTATGAATGAGTAGTATATATTTTTTTCTTACTATTGCCTTTTTTATTTATTTTTTATTTTTTAAAATTAATTTTTTTTATTCTATTATTAAAGCAATTCTTTTCTTATGGTAAATTTTTCTTTACATATTGCTTATGCATAAGCCTAGATTATTCATGAATAGCTTTACATAATAATATAGGTAGCTTTTTCTGATTATGAAGTATACTTAAAATTCTCTCTCTCTCTCTCTCTTTCTCTTTTTAATTTTAAGATAAAAATATAGGCAAATAATCATGTTTAAATTAATATTTTATTCCAAAATTGTAATAATCTCAAAAATAAATTTTAAACCAAGAAAAGTGCATAAGAGTTAGTTCAAGACTTGTATAATCTATGCCATAATATAAAATATTCAAACTCACATAATGACAATCAAATATTGAATTAAACAATTTAAACAATGCAACATAATCATCAACTTTACACACATTCGAGATATTTACAAACTAAATCACATGGAGCATAACCTTAAGGCTTTACTTAATGAATCAAATCTAGACGTATTAAAAGGTTTGGTAAAATTGTTAGGAAGTTAACTTTCATATGTATATGCTCTAAGGGAATAATCTTATTTTCTACCAAATCTTTTATAAAGTAATGTTTAATGTTAATATTTTTTGTCTTAGAATATTGCACAAGGTTTTTAGAAATGTTTATAACAATTAACTTATCACAATAAATAGTTAAAAGATCTTAAACAATATCGTAATCCTCAAGCATTTATTTCATTCACATAAGTTGTGCACAACAACTTGTTACAGCAATGTACTTGACCTCAACAATAGATAGAAGGATTGAATTTTGCTTATTATTATGCCATAAAAGTAAGCTATTCCTAAGAAAGAAATAGTCTCTCATGGTATTCTTTCCATCATATGCATTTCTTACCCAATTAGTATCACTATAGCTAACAAGATAAGGGTTAGTGTTTTTTAGAAACTAAGTACAAAGTCATTAGTCCCATTTACTTGGTGAATGATTCTCTTTATAGCATATAAATGTGACTCTTTTGAATTCAGTTAGTATCTAGCATACACCCTTATGCTAAAGTTAATGTATGGGTGATTAGTAGTTAGATAGAATAAACTACCAATCATACTCCTATATAAACTAGAATCAACACTACACCTACTGTTATTTTTTGACAATCTTACATTAACCCGATAAGTTTCTTAAAGTATTTGATAAATTCTAATATAAACTTCTTTACTAAGTTTTTGTCATACTTACTTTTAAGTTATAAATATACCATCCTCAAGTTGTTTAATTTGCAAATCTAAAAAGTAAGTTAATTCACCAACTAGGGTCATTTTAAATTTATTTTTTGTTTGGTCAACAGATTCTTGCACCTTGTTCTTAGAAGTAAAACTTTATTTGCTCAAGTCTTTTTCTTTCTTTTTATTTACAAAATGCATTCCATAATATGTTTCAAGTTCCTTACTTAATATACCTAAAAAACCCAAAAATTCTTTTATTATGAAAAACATAAGAAATTAGATGAATTGTATTGTATTTAATAAACAACAATCAACATAGCATATTACAATATGACAATTAAACATAATTTTCTAAATAATACCAATAATACAAACCTTAACAAATATTATTTTGACATATGAGATTAATTTCTTACCTACAAACATTTTAGTTTTGGTTGGTTTATAGAGATTTACTAGTCAATAGTTACATGCAACATCATAAATGCATATAGATATGTTTTGAAACCATAAAATAATTGGTTCTTATATTATTTAAAAGAAATGGTTGGTTACAGATCTAAGATGTTAAAATCATACAATACTTTCTTACGCTAGAACCTTTATTTAGTTGTCTAAGTGGCAAGGAAGTAAGTGAAAGAGTAGTTACAATGATTCTATTTATAAATAAACAAGAGTTATAATGTGACTTATTCACATTGATCTGTCAATAGGAAATTGAAGTGGCATGGTTGATTAAGAGATTGTAGAAAAATACACCTACAATAATGCTGGAGATTAGGGCTTTCTCAATATAGATTGGAGATCCTTAAAAAATAATTAATTAATTACTAGTATACACCCGACTTATGACTTAAAATACAAAAGTGCTAACAATTTGCATTGAAAATAGTAGTGCATAATAAATCTCAAATTTAAGGCCCATAGATAGTCTTATTATAAGTCACTATAATCCACATTCCCTTACATAATCTTAGTATTTCTCTTTGTAATAGTAGTTTATTCTTAATAAAGAAAAATTAATTATTACTTTCTTACTATATTAAAGAGTCTTAAGGTTGACTCTTTGTTAGAATTGATAAATAATTAACCTTGGGTAAGATCAACCACATGAACTTTGAATTTTAAGTTACTTGAGCTTTATACAGGCAAGTTGTCTATTACCTTTCTAAATCATTCTAGTTTTACATCGAACCCATACATCACTTTGCTAAACTTGATTTTTAGTTTTATGAGATGTCTCTTCCCTTTCTGGATCATTATAGTTTTTGGTCTAATTAGATAAAAGGTTGATATATCCATGAGTTGGACGAATTTACTTAATATTTAGTTAAATTTTGAGGTTGTATAAAGAATTAACACATTTCGTATTTGATTTTTTAGCTAATAAAAGAATAAGCATTTAAGAAAGATTTGGTTAATATTTAGTTAAATTTTGAGGTTGTATAAAGAATTAACACATTTCTTATTTGATTTTTTTAGCTAATAAAAGAATAAGCATTTAAGAAAGATTTGGAGTCCACAAACATCAAATAGACAAAATTTTAGTGAAAAAAATGAGAAGATGATGACTAATGGTTAAAGATCCTACAGCCATGGCCTTTAACAGTGATGATTAGTGGATAGAGACTCTAAGGCTATGGCTCAAGTAAAATTAGGGCTCAACGCGATAGCCTATGATGTTTTTTT
>CP135569.1:2305423-2447389 GCA_032401905.1 Swietenia macrophylla | reverse complement strand
ACCCAAAAAATGACATTTAAAGAGCTCAAAAACAAACTTTTTATTGATATGTTGTGCGTTTCATAATTCTTTCCAAATTAAAAATTAAGTGCATTATCATCCAAAGGGTTTTAATGAAATTCATTGAGAAAATTCAATACTTTATTGCTCGTATTTTGATGAATTTCATAAAGGTATTTTAGTGTATTGTTGTAGTTACTTCAATGAAAATCATCAATGGAATTAAGTGCTTTATTATCTTTTACTCAATAACCATCATACAAATTATTTTATATAAAATTTTTACTGTAAATGATGTGCAATATAAGTCTTGGCTATTGCAAACAAATAATACAATGATAAATGAGTATAGCTCCTTCAAGTATTGAGAATTTACAAATTAATTATTGAATTAAAATATCTTTAATTTTATTTGAATGAATTTAAAGTGATTTATGCCCAAAATAATTAACAAATAAATTAAAGCAACTAAGTTAAAGAAAATATCACTAAGAGAGAGAGCTTTAGGGCATATGATTTCACTTAAATTAATCTTAATTAATTTTGCCTATTATTATTATCTGAAGTTTAAGATTATAACTAATAATCGAGAATATTAAAAATATTTATTAGCCTTTTTTAAAGGTTATAATGAAAATATCTTCATTCTATCAATTTACTATATTCTTATGTGAATTAAGATAATCAAAAGCTCATTAAGTCCACGATTTTGATTCTTTAAATACGCTAAGTGTGCAAGTATGTTCTATCTCATATAGATTTAATGGCATTCAACTTTAGATCAAAAGCATACATATCCTTTTTGATGGCATCAATATACAATTAAAATATTTAACCAATTAATTAAAAGCATTAAAAATAATGAAGAACAACACTCAACCAATAATTAAAATTTTTAATTAATTATATACGCAAATACCAAATTATCTTAATTTGGCTACATAATAGCCTTAGAATATATAAGTTAGATCATAATGTAATAGAATAAAATTATCATGATTTAGTTCAACATATTAATGAACAAATAAAACAAAAAAGAGAATAGAGAAAAAAATTGATATCTTCTCAATTGATAAATCACTTTCACCTCTAATCTAACCTTCTTGTTGATGATATTCACTATTTTATCTCTTTTTTCTCCTTTGGTGGCTCTCTCCAATATTTTCAAATCAAGTTTGTTTATATATATATATATATATATATATTTTCTCCAGAGCCCTTTAATTAATGACAAAAACCTAATTTAAAGAGGTGTGAAGATGTTAACTAGCATCTAAGTGCTATCCTCTTGATTGCCTAAGCATTTGGCAAATTTTTTGTCTTAAAGTTAATGTTTCATCGTGGTCATTTCAGAATAATTATTTTAGCATCTAGTTGCCAACTCTCTAGTTGAGAGATGATTTTATGACCTATTTACTCCATTTCAACATTGGGCCATTGCTTATCAGATGCCTAAATGCTCTACTTTCTATCTCTTGTTGTTTTAAGGCATTTTGAGTGTGGAAAGTGCTCGTTAATTTATTTACTTCTTCCACTTGATTAATTTTCTAAGACCTACAAAATAAATGCAAAACTCACATAAAAAAACTATTAAACTTCCAAAAAAAAAAACCAAATGACAAGCACCTAATATTTAAATTATGGGCATAAAACCCTCTTATGAGTTGTCAATCTTTTAATGAACTTTATAAAGGCAATTTAATGTAAGAAGTTGTAATAGTCTTGATATGAGATTCATGATATATGATTAAATGATGAGATTGTTTTTAAACTCAAAATCCCTTATAACTAAAATATTAAGTTATATCTTCTAATGAAAAGCACTCGTCAAAGCCTCGATTGGATATGTGTATGCTTTCAAAATAAATTATCATACCAATCTTGGTGAGAAGCGATGGGATAATTGTGATATCCAAATTACTGTCATTAGGTTAGACTTAATTAGGTCATCTTAATAAGATTAAGAACTTAGAGGCAATGAATTGGGTATACTCCATTAGATGGACTAGAACAAATGTTATTCACCTAATATCTAAGAATTGCATATGATGCAATTGACAAATATTGTCTACTTAAATAGCCAAATTTTAGATCATTAGCTAAAACTAACTCAAGATTAGGTGAAATATAAATTTTGGCCCACTAAAAAAATTATAATATAAAATTTTTTTAATTAATAGTGATAGTTATTAATTTTAAAAAAATAGTGAGAGTATCATTTAATTAAAATTTGATTAAATGTATTATTGCATAATACCTATTTTGTATATTATATTGTAGATTATTATTATGGCATTAAGAAACATAAGTATATTGTCATTGTGATCAGTTCTTGAGAAGGACAAGTTGAATAGGATAAACTTCCTTAATTGATATAGGAGCAACTTGCTGCTAATGCCCTACAAACTGAGAAGAATGCTTAAAAAGTATTAAGATAATGCTTTAGAAGTCAATTACCTCATGTTAGCTACAATGATACTAGATCTTCAAAGATAATATGAAGAAATGTAGGCATTTAATATGATCAAATATCTCAAAAAACTCTATCAAAGGCAAGCACACTAAGAGAGGTATGATATCTCCAAAACCTTATTTTAGTGTAGAATGTCAAAGAGAACCTCAATTGGTATTCATGTACTCAAGATAATAGGGTCTATTAAGAATAAAGAAAGATTGGGCTTCCTTTTAGGCCAAGAGTTAACCACTGATGCTATTTTGCAATCATTACCAGATAGCTATAATCAATTCATTGTAAATTATAAGATGAACAAAATTAACAAGACACTTCCTAAATTGCTAAGCATGTTATGAACAGATGAAGCAAATATGAAAAAAGTCCAAGCCCGTATTAATGGTACAAAAAGGTAAAAAAAAAAAAAGTTTAAAGCAAAGGGTAAGGATAAAAAGGATAATAAGAATAAAAATATGTCCAAATCAATGCATATACACCAAAATCTAAAGGTAAAGTACCTAAGGAATAGACATTTTTTCATTGTGGTAAGACTGGATATTGGAAGAGAAATTATAAAATCAACTTGGAAGATCTAAAAAAGAAGAGAATGAGACTTCTACTTTATGTATTTTTTTCATAAATTTTAATTTGTCTACTTTTACATCATATGTATTAGATATTGGATGTAATTCTTATATTTGTCTTAATATACAAAATCTTAAAAGAAGTAAGACATTGGCAAAGGAAGAAAAGGACTTACGCGTAGAAAATAGAGTAAGAGTTGCTGTATTAGTCATAGGAATATATGTTTTATCTTTGTTCATTGAACTTATTTTAGAATTAAAGGATTGTTATTATATGTCTTCATTAACTAAAAATATTATTTCAATTTCTTGTTTGGACAAGATTGCTTATTCATTTATAATAAAGTATAAATATTGTTTTATTTATTTAAATAAAATATTTTATGGTAGTGCATATTTGATTAATGAACTCTATACTTTAAACTTTGATATGCCTATTTATAACGTAAGTACTAAAAGAATTAAATGAAATGATATAAATCTTACTTATCTCTGATATTGTCATTTGGGTCTTATAAATAAGACTTGTTTTTCCAACATCCATAAAAATGAATTTTTGGACTCATTTTATTTTCAATCTTATGAGACATGTGAATTTTATTTATTGGGCAAAATTTCTACGACCCTTTCACTGAACATAGTGAAAGAGCAAGTGAATTGTTAGGTCTTATACATAGTGATATATATGGACCTTTCAATACTCAAATTAGAGGAGAATATCAATATTTCATTACATTTATTGATGATTTCAGTAAATATGGCTATGTTTATCTTATGAAGTATAAGTTAAAATCTTTTTAAAGGTTCAAAAAATTCAAAAATAAAGTACAAAATTAATTTGGTAAAAGTATTAAAATATTTTGATTAAATAGAGGTGGTGAATACTTAAACTAAAATTCTATAATCATTTGAAAGAATGTGAAATAGTTTTGTAATTTACTCCCTCTACTACACCACAATAGAATGGTGTATTTGAGAGGAGAAATTGAACCTTATTAGATATGATTTATTCTATAATGAGTCATGTAGATCTTCTCGTTTTTTTTTTTTGGGAGACATGCTCTAGAAATAGCTGCTGCATTCACACTGAACTGTGTTCCATCTAAATCAATTCAAAAGGCTCCATATGAAATATGGACTGGCAAGCATCCCAATTTATCTTTTATGAAGATTTGGGGTTGTGAGGTTCACATGAGACGTTAAACCTCTGAAAAACTTAGACCAAAATCTAACAAATATTTTTTTGTAAGGTATCTTAAAGAAACTAAATGATACTATTTCTATAATCCCATTAAGCATAAAGTGTTCATTGCTCAAACTAGTATCTTTTTAGAGAAAGAATTCATCTCAATGAAGACTAATGGGAAGAAAATAAAACTTAAAAAAATTTGAGATCCACAAAAAATAACTGAAACACTATTAAAATTCAAGTAGAGTTCACAAGTGGTTAGGGAACAACAATCTGCTCCTAAAACACAAATTTTGCGTAAGTCTAGTAGAACACATTGTGAGTTAGAGAGATATAAATTTCTCATGACTCAGTAGAATGATGTATTGCTCATGGATCAAGATAAACTTATGACTTATCAAAAAGCGATAGTAGGCTCAAATTCTGAAAAATGACTTGAAACTATGAAATCTGAAATGGAATCCATGTATGTTAACCAAGTATAGATTTTGGTTTATCCACCTGAAGGAGTAAAACCCATTGACTGAAGGTAAGTCTTGAAGAAAAAAACTGACATGGATGGTAATATACATACCTTTAAGAGACGTTTGGTTGCAAAAAATTTCAAACAAATTTATGGTATCAACTATGATGAAACCTTTCTTTCATTTGCCATGCTTAAATTTATTCTGATTTTGCTCGCAATAACTGCATTCTAGGATTATTAAATATGCTAAATGGATGTCAAAATTACATTTCTTAATAAAAATCTTTTAGAGGATGCGTATATGACATAACCTAAAAGTTTTGTCATTCCAAAGAATATTGGAAAGGTCTATAAGCTACAGAAATCTATTTATGGATTAAAGCAAGCTTTTAAAAGTTAGAATCTTCATTTTGATAATGCAATCAAAGAGTTTAGTTTCATTAAAAATAAAAATGAACTTTATGTTTACAAAAAGGTTAAGGGGAATAATGTTATTTTCCTAGTATTGTATGTAACTAATATACTACTTATTGCGAATGATACTTTTCAATGAAGGATTTAGATGAAGCTACTTATGTGCTAGGAATTAAGATTTATAGAGATAGATCAAGAAAACTAATTGGCCTAAGTAAGAGTACTTATATAGATAAAGTGTTAAAAGAGATTTAACTTGTTAAATTTTAAGAAAGGATTATTACCTATGTCATATGGAATAAATTTTTCTAAAAACTAATGTCTTATGACACAAAAAGAAAGAGATCGTATAAGTAAGATTCCTTACGTATCTACTATAGAATCTATCATGTATGCCATGTTATGTACTCGTCCTGATGTCTCATACGTTCTAAGCATGACAAGTTGATATCAAGCAGATCTAGGTAAGTGTCACTGGATAACTGTCAATAATATATTTAAGTACTTAAAAAGAATTAAGAGTACATTCTTGATATAAAAGAATTAAGAGTACATTCTTGATATATAGGGGTAAAGAAAAAATCATTATAAAATGTTACATTGATGCTAGTTTCCAAACCGATAAGAATGACTTCCGATTGCAATTAATTTTGTGTTTTACCTTAATAATGGTGTTGTAGGCTAGAAGAGTTCAAAGTAAAGGACAGTGGCCGATTCTATGACAGAAACTGAGTATATTGCTACCTCTGATACAGCTAAAGAGGTTATATAGATTAAAAAGTTCATTACTGAACTAAGGGTTGTCCTAAACCTTTCTGATCTAGTAAAGCTCTACTATGATAACAATGAGGCTATTATATAAGCAAAAGAACTTAGATCCACCAGTGATCCAAACATATACTTCGTCGCTATCATCTCATTTGAGAAATTATCGAGAAAGGAGATGTGAAGACATACAAAGTACTAACATATGCTAACGTCGCTAACCCATTGACAAATCCTCTGACGCAGCAGAGATATGATTGTGACACTAAATCCTTAGGTATCAGATATATGGGAGATTGGATTTAGTGCAAGTGAAAATTTGTTAGTATATATCTTAAATTCGATAGTATTTTGGATATTTATCACATTTGTATCATGACAATTTTATTTATATATATATGTCATTTAATTAGTTCATTATTACTTATCTGTGTATTTAATAAATGTAATAATGCTCTTATAATAGTAAGTTCAATTAGTTAGATACTATTTTTAAATATCCTTAGTCAAGTTTTATTGTAAATAGGAGAACAATAATGCATAAAGATTAGTATATATAGTGACTGATAATAACTTGTGTATGTTATGATATAAGATATCAAATCAACACATGAATACAAGTTAATGAACTAATGTACTGGACCGACCCATCATGAGAATGCTATATGGATCATTATATATATGTCATAAGTGATTCTGATAGTGACAATGGTGTATACGATCCTTATATTTGAGATCACCATGGTTCCCAACATAGAGAATGATATATTTTGATATTTTCAAATGTCGTCTATTATAAAATAGACTATAAAAAAAAATAATCAAATATATAATAACTCGTGTAGAGGGATGTGTGTGATCAAGATAAGATTTGTCCCTCCT
The DNA here is from genome assembly GCA_032401905.1 of Swietenia macrophylla. Classification (NCBI taxonomy): domain Eukaryota; kingdom Viridiplantae; phylum Streptophyta; class Magnoliopsida; order Sapindales; family Meliaceae; genus Swietenia; species Swietenia macrophylla. Next base: position 2,440,637 of record CP135569.1, on the reverse strand, counting down.
ATATAATAAGAGTGATATATTGGGTTCTTTGACTGAGTGAAACTTTAAAAATACATGACTATACTCAAATAAGTTAATATTTGATATTAACTTCATTTGATAAAATAAATCTACTTAAGATATCAAAAAAAATATAACTAAACCATACGAAGATGAAAAATTTCATATCTCGTGTTCAATTAAGATATTTAGGATAAAAAAATTAAATGATATGATAATATTGGTCACGGATAAGATGATATCGAACCACTGACATTGTCGTTACTTAGGTAGTTATGATGTGTTATTAGATACCATTCATTACTTATAATACTAAAATTAAATTTTAGTGCTATTGCCAATGTTACGAGACTCTATTGGGGTAGCATATTAAGATCAGGAATAATATATATATATATATATATCGATAAAATCCTAAATGGGTTTAAAATTTTTTGCACTATTTAGATATTAATTTTGACTAAACCCATTACGTAAATATTGGACTAAATTTATTAATGCCTACTTTATTAAATAAATTAAATTTTATAACAAAACTCAACTAAATAATTTAAGTCAAGATTGAAGACATAAAATAGCAATATATAAATATGTGATATTTACGTTATTTTAAAGTGTGTATCTAAGGTTTGTTTTGCGTCTTTATTCTTTAGAAGAGAAGAACACACAAATAACATCATGCACTCAAATTATAAGAGCTAACACTCCAATTAAATTTTTGATTGTATAGATATCATAAAAATGCAGAGGAATTTAATCTGTGTTCATAATTTGACAATGTCTGTCTAATTATGTATATATTTATGGTATTGAAACATGTATGTATGATAACATTAGAGTTTGCTACATGAATTTTAGAAAGTAAATTTTTTTTTTTTATGTAAATTGTGCTGTATATTTATGTATTAGTTTACTTACGCATAGGACATATAATACCTTATTAGCTTCACATCAGTTCAATAATGTAAAAAAATGCACATAAAGTAAATGTATAAATTTAAAAAAACTAAAACATAATATTAAATACTTAACTCATCTCTGATTACTTTTTCTCAGCAATATTGTTTGAATCACTAAAGTATATCAATTAAGAGAGCATTTTGAAGTGAAAAACAAAAGTACCATTCGGTTGTGGTATTATTTGTTTTTCTCTTTTCCTTTTCTTTTAAGTTTTTTTCATGAAAATCTCCTCTTTTTTTGCCATAAATAAAGTCATTTACTGTTTCTTACTATTTGTTTGGTACAACTTCTCTACTTCTCAAAATGATTTTTTTCATTCTCCAAAATTATTTTCAAAGTCTTTTGGTTTTAATCAGCAAAGCATGTATATTAATGGCACATTTAACATTATATATTGAATTGTATTATTTTAAATGAACTAAATTGTAAAAGATTATAATAGATTAAAATGAAAAAAATTTAATATAGTATTGTGTTTGACTTTGAGTTAAACTATATGTCTATAAAATATTATTTTATTATTTCATATGGTTATATTAATTTTTATTTATTTAATTTATTAAAAATAGTAGTATATTTTAGTATATTATATTTTTATTACATTGCATCTTATTAAATTATATTGTATTATAATATTAAAATATACATTTTTAATTTATTAAAAATTTTTAAAAATAAAATTTATGATCACTCATTATTGGTGTTATCCTCTATCTTTGTCTGGTGATTTTATTTTAAATTAATGAATAACTTTCATATTATTAGTTTTATATTATGTAGAATGGTATGATCACAATCCTTGTTGGATTGATTGACCGGTTTTTATAGATCTAAAATTTAATTTTTAATTAATAAGAATTCAATTTTAAATTTAGGGTGAATGGCGGTTCAAATAGTGATAATGATGATATTATTGCATAGAACGATTGATAAAAATTTTAATGAAATTAACGCTCATCCAAATGGATGTTGATAGATGATAGACTGCAATGACAGAGAGGGGTGACGGGCACCTCGAAATTCTAAGGTAGTCAGAGGAAATTAATTTTATTAAATAATTATATAAATTATTTTAATACATAATCCATTGGTTTATAATGCATACTAGGTGGCAACAAAACATGGGTTAATTTTTTTCTTCTACAAAAAATGCGTCTAATGCTATGCAGTATTGCCTTTTCAACGAGTCATCAAAGACAATTTTATTTGTATTAGGAGAAGTCCAATTTTTAGAAATAGAGATTTTTAAATTTTTTTTTAAAAGGATAAATCTTTAGATACCCTCATTTAAAAAAAAAAAAAAAAATTGCACTTGATTTTCTGTAACATAATTTTAAAAAACCTGTTCATTAAAGTAATTACATGATTTCTACTACAATATAATATTGAACAACCAAATAATCAATAATATTTTTATTAAAAACTCTACCAAAAAGCTCTAAAACCAATTATTTTTTGTTAAAAGTTCTACTTATAAAAGATCTACTTAAAAAATTATGCTAAATAATTTCTTAGACTATATTTGATTTGAAGAATAGAAATAAAAGGGGAAGGAAAGGAAATAAAAGAATTTTTCATTGTTTAATTACATAAACCAATCATATCAAATATGATCAAAATTTATATTTAACATATCCACAAACTTGATCAAGATTTGGATTCAAAATACATTTTCTCTTCTTCCCTTTTTCTTTCTTTCTTTTATATATCTTCTCTATTTTGCTTAAATAAACAAGTCAAATAAAACAAACTTTTTATCTCAAAAGCAATTTTATTTAAAAGATATTCGTTTGGCTAAAATTATAAAATATACGAGGGCTTCCTTAATATTATGATGGGCTTAAAAATTGGGTTATTTAGACTTAAAACACATAAAACTAGTTATAATAGTTACCATCAATATAAAAATATAAAATAAAATTATAAATTAATATATATTTATATATTAAATATAAAAAATTTATAAATAGAATGGTGATAAATAAAATAATAACAATTGTAATTTAATAAGATGATGTTGAATTTATAACAATGAATATCAATGATTGCAAATTAATTTGTAAATAAAATAAGCTAAAATAATGTTATACTAATAATGCTAAATTAATAAAATAATTTAACATTTTTTTATTCGTAGAAATTTTTGCTATGTTTATTTTTTTCGTCGGTAGAGTTTGTCTATGTGAAGGATAATTTTAAAGTTAATGTTGCTTTTATAATTTTAGCAAGTCACAAACATGTCGTGTTTTGTTGTTCAAAAAATTATAAGTAATCTTAGTCATAAAAAATTTCCTCTTTTTTATATATAATTTATATATAATTGAACTCACATATTTTTTTTGCTAATTTATTACTTTTACTAGTTTTTATATCCTGCTTATGTTCATAATAAGCTTTCTTTTCTTCCTAAATATTAAAAAAAATAACAAATGTAAAAGAATTTAATTAGTTTTTAACTTTTAATTATAATAAAATTTCTTTTCCTCGTAATGTTACCTAGTTAAGTTTGGTAAAATTCTCACTTTTTTTCTTCTATTTTGTTAATTTGTTGTAAAATAATTATAAGATAAAAAAGCATGTATTTATTAAAAGTTAAAAATTTTAAAGAAAAATAACATATTTTAACAGAGAGTTTATAAAAAATAAAAGTGTTGGTGACATAAGATTTGAATTAATTATGGAATTTGAGCAATAACAAATATTAATAATAAAGTTAAAAATAAAATAGTACCATTGACATTGAATTTGAATAATAATGAAGAACAACAATAATAATAAATAATAGAATTTATATAAAAGGAAGATAAATAAATGCCTATTGATCAATACTTGATTTATTTTATTTGAAACTTCAACTCATTAGTATGAATACTATGAAACAAATCACGTATTGACAGTACATTATACGACTCTCTTAGATGAGTTTACTAGAGCTGCAGAGCAGAACAATTATTATTAGGGAGATGATTTATTGGCAAAAATTTCCCGATACTCAAGTCAAAAGAAAAAGGGGTTTATAGTGTTGATAAGTCGTTAGTGTTTTTGTAAATTTCTCTCTATGTTCTAGCAGAATTTGACTTGTCTTACCACTAAGAGTCTAATAGCAAGAGTTTATTAGAAAATGTATCTCAAATAATTCACATGAATCTAGGAGTTCTTGTTGAGTCAGACCCACAGAACAGTTGTTTGCCCTTGTTCTTGTCCTCCCGAGCCCAACTCATTCCGAGGTTTCAATTTTTATTTATGACCTCGGGTTGTACGGGCCCTTTTGATAATTTGGATGCAGGGAAATTTGCACATACTAACATGTGCGTTTGTGTTTTATTGGTGCTATCAATTTTCAAATTATTTATTAATTTTTATTTTTATGGAGATTAAATATCCAAAGATTTAAATATATAATTAGACCTTATTATTGATAATTGTATATAAGAGGTATATATTTTATTCGTAATTGAATTGGCAAAAGAGGATGTTTAAAGAGTGTGGATGTCCTTTTCTCTAATTTAAGAATTGGAGATATTTATTTCTCAATACTTTTGTAATAAAATTATTTTTAAGAAGTCATACATTGGTCTAGAGTATCCCATTCTAATTATCCATATATCACATAAATATTATATAGATTTACCAGGACTAGATTACGAAGAAAGAGATGAAGATCGAAAATGGATGAAAGCATAACATAGTTTTACTGATAAAAACAAACACATTGAACCCCACTGCATGTAGACACACACCCCATCAAGTGAAAAGCAGCCAAACAGCTTGTGCAACTCATCAAAAGCTTACAAAAATCTATAAAGCCTGTATCTGAAATTTGGATCCGATCCTATTCTCCAAATTCCAGAATAAGAAAAAAAAAATTCACCCCAAAACCTAACTGAGACAGAAAAATTAACCAACAAATTTTTTAACTTCAAGCCATATAAAGGCTGGCTAGTTTACGAATTCCATGGAGCTTGTAGCCCATCACAATCCTTAAATTCTTCCCCATTCATCGTCAAATCGCCAACATCATTCACTTCCATGAAATCATTTTCCTCCAAAAATTCAGGCCAGTACAGATTTTCTTCACCGTTAATCCAACCTCCAGAAACTGATGAATTTTCACCAAAACCATAACCTGATGATGAATTTTCTTCACCAGTAAAATTCCCAATCATTAAGCTACTACTCCCTATCGACTCCCTGCTCGACCCAATCGGTTGGCTTGGAACGAGATGATCTGCCGTGAAAGATTGGCCAGCAAATGAAGAACCAGAGCAGTGTTGTGGCAAGTTTAGATTTGCAGAAGGGCCGTAGAGCTTGCGTGCTGCTTTATCATAAGCTAGAGCAGCTTCAAGAGAAGTGTTGAACGTGCCTAACCAAAGCCTGGCGCGACGATCTGGTTCCCGAATTTCAGCAACCCATTTCCCCCAGGTTCTTTGCCTAACTCCCTTGTACGGGCACGTAGCGTTCTCTGGGCCTCCTTTGCCTTTCATGCAACCTTTTCTCGATCTTCCCACGTTAGGTTTCCGGACTGCCGCTTTCTCCATGTTTAAATTTTTCTCCACCGAACGGGGAACTTTACCAGTTTAATTCTCTTCGGCGTTATGCTCTTGTATTAAAAGGATTCATCGACGTAAGAGTGACTCAGTAGCCTTAAATTCTTGCCAACATTTTCTCCTGCAGAAGTTGGTGAAGGACATCTGTTGTGTCGCACCCGGACTATTAACTTGTCACGAAATCTGGATGACAAGTGTCAGCCACAAGGAAAACACTTGTCTTGAATCTCGTGAAACTCCTTCGCTCTTAAGGACTTGAATTTCAACATATTAGCGAAGTCGGGTGATAAAACTGTGATTGTCCTTTTCTGCTACATTTGAGGTGGGCTGTGTAAATTAAAGATCGAGATGAAGAACCTGCATGCATGCTTTAGTCAGCTTAATTCAAGCTTCTTGTTTCGGGCTTGTAATAAAGACAGATGTCAGCTTCGGCACGAAACAGATCATAGACGAACTTCGCAGTTCCTTCATTTTAGGAGACAACTGGTGGCTGTCATCATCTTGCTTGTTATATCTATCTGCAGCTCAAACTTCAAAAAATGGCTTGAATGATCTATTGCGTACGGCACACTGTTTGTAAGAATATTACAGAAATTTATGCCCTCAGCTGCAAAGCGTGCTCGCTCAGCAGAAGATCATTGCATTTGTTTTTGAACCAAGAAGAACGTGGTTTCACCTCGGAATGACACCAACAGCACTAATTCCTTCCCAGACAAGTGCCAGTCATGGAAAAATTTTGAACAGTAATTTCAATTTAGCCATGACTTTAGTCGCTGTGTTTCATTTATTAATCACAAACACCAACTGTTTTATATTCATTATTTTAGTAAAATAAAATTCAATTAATAAAAGCTATTGGAGGGCAAAATTATACTTTTCCTTATCCTTAAACTAATGGAGAAACCCTAATTAGCTCTAAAGCCATGAACATCATAAAAGTGAGGGATATATTTCATTAATAAAATATATCAAACTAAAGTGATATTTTCCCAGGACTTTAGTGACTAAAATGAAATTCACATTTGAGAAATGCTCTTTCAATAATTTGAGATAATTCCCTATATGTTTGTGAAGTAACAGTTGAATCAAGTAGATTTCACTATTAGTTGTATAAGTTCTTTTGTTTCTCATATTAATCAGTTAGGTCCCAATTTCTCAATCAATATCAAGAAAAATTCACTCATCGAAAATTTATTAAATTTGTTTTTCTTATTTCAATTCACGAGAACAAGTAACAACAAAAAATCATTGCTTGAAAATTTGTTAACTCTCTTTCTTTTTTTTATTTAAATTCACGGAGAACATGTAATAAAAGTTTAGTTAATAAGAAAAATAAAATCAAATCAAATTTTTTAGTTAAAATAATACTAAAAGCTTAAGGATTAAAGTAAAATTTTCAAGAGAAAAATAAAAGATATCCCCTTATTTTTACCAAATTAACAAAGAAACAGTTACACAAGTTTGTTAAGATATGAAACGGGAATTCACTCAAATATTTGGCATAAAGATATAAATATATAATAAATAAAAAAAGGCTATGGATATTTGTGACAAGTACGAAAAACAACTGGACTAAAGTGAAGAAATTTTTTTTATTGGGAACTTTAATGTCCTCAATATTTGCAAAAATCAGAAAAATATCTCACATTAATTATTTTTCTAAGGTTACTTTCGGTATCCGACCACACATAATTAGTTTTTAAGGTTATCTTAAATTAATCTAGTCGGTCCAATCAACTCAGATTTTCTTATTTTAAAAAATATATAATTTATTAATTTCATTTGGAAAGAATATTTAGCAAATGGGCATTTTCATTATTCACTGTCTGCCTAATATGCCCTTATGGTCACAATTAAGTCTATACAGCCCGAGCTCGAATTTTCAAAATACAAATTCAGTTTGCATTCTTTTTTCATGTGAGTCCTCACATTATTCTTCTTTATTAAAATTAACTGCACTTAAAAATTCTTTTGCAAAGTCTCCATCTTTTATGCACTCTTATTTTGCTTCTTCCTTGCAAATGGTTAGAGCAATCCTTAACATCAAATTTAAAAAATCACAACCCCATATTTTTGTCACTATTTTGTCTTTCATTTTCTCTCCAAATCACAGCAAGAAAGAGAGTAAATGAAAAACTTAAATTTGGAAAAAGTAATTAAAAAAAAAGCAAAAAACAAAAACAAAAATATCGTGTTTGTGATTCTTATTCTAGTAAATTTGATTCATTTTTTTAAGTAATTTTTTGTCATTTACTTAGAAGGAAAAAAAAATAAGTGTTCACAAAGGACTGAAACTTTATAAAACAGCAACACCATAAACAACATTAACAGCAATAACAATATGATAAGAAAATAAAATTAAAAATGTGTCATTTAGCCATGGCTGATTCTCGTAAAGTAAAGAACTTTTTTAAAAAATTGTATTTGATTTTATTTTATTTCATCTTGATTGTTTTCATACAAGGCGATCCCAACAAATATAGTCAAGGATAATGATGTGAGGATCTGTATGACAAAAATACAAACTATATTTCTGTTTATTATTTCGCCAAAATTACTATTTTTAGTTAACTCAAAAAGTGGTCTTATATAGCCTACCTCTTTTTGGAGGCCCATTGTTTTTACAGTTAATGGCAATTTTATTCTCATGTAGATCAATAAATTTCATATTTGTTTGGGATATTTGTTTTATTTTGTAAAAAATATACATACTTCTACTTTAACTATAAGTTAATTAACCAAAGAACAAATATACCATTAATTTATTTTAAGTAAATCTCAATTCAATCATCTTTATTTAATTTTTTTTATATTTTAATTTATTATTAACTTAAAATAAATATCTTTTATATTTTAACTTTACTCACTACTATTTTACAATAGTGATATTTTAACCATTACATTAAGGTGGCGCATAGGAGTGTGCATGTTAAGGTAAGATTCTAATTTCGCTTAGAATCGAAACCTACTTTAAATAAAATAAGTTCATAAAATTTAGAATCAAAACCTATCATATTTAATAGGATACTTTATTTTTCAGTTTTAACTCTAAAATAAGGTACCTTATTTATTAATTTTTAAAATTTTTTAATTTCTTTCAACAAAGTTTATATTGTAAAAATCTATTTAAGTATAATATTATAAGTATTCACTTAAATTATAAACTTACTTCAATAGAAAAAATTAAATTAAATTAAATTAATAATATTAAATTACAAAAACAGTAAAATATATGAATAAAAAATTAAGTAAAGAAAAAAAAAGAGAAATAAGTTACTAAAAAAATTGATATATGACAAATTATTTAAAAAAATATTATATTATTATTCGAGTTAATATTACACATCATAAAAAATTAATTTTATTATGATAATAAAATTATATATATAATAAAGTTATATAGTGTAAATATTTAATAATTATCATTATTAACTTTTTTAAAAATTTTAAGATAAATATATATACAACATGATTTTATTAAATTATTATACAAATAACNAAATAAGGTACCTTATTTATTAATTTTTAAAATTTTTTAATTTCTTTCAACAAAGTTTATATTGTAAAAATCTATTTAAGTATAATATTATAAGTATTCACTTAAATTATAAACTTACTTCAATAGAAAAAATTAAATTAAATTAAATTAATAATATTAAATTACAAAAACAGTAAAATATATGAATAAAAAATTAAGTAAAGAAAAAAAAAGAGAAATAAGTTACTAAAAAAATTGATATATGACAAATTATTTAAAAAAATATTATATTATTATTCGAGTTAATATTACACATCATAAAAAATTAATTTTATTATGATAATAAAATTATATATATAATAAAGTTATATAGTGTAAATATTTAATAATTATCATTATTAACTTTTTTAAAAATTTTAAGATAAATATATATACAACATGATTTTATTAAATTATTATACAAATAACATAATAAATTAAGTTAAATAACTATTATAAATATATTAATTATTTCTTTCTACGTAGATCAATGGCTAATGAATATTCTTTATGATAAATTAATTGCAGTAACAAATATAAATATATTTTACGTAAGAATTACGTTTATACAAAATTTATAATAAATTTTAATAACATATGCTGTACTTTAGATTGAAGTGTTTATTTAAAAGTAATAAAATTTATTTTTTAAATTTAAAAAATTTCAAATATTATTGTTTTATTAATTAAATAAGGTGTTTATTTTGATTTAAATAAAACTAAATTAACATAAGGAGCAAAATAAATAAAGTTTCCCAATGGTAAGAGTACTTGCATTTTAATTATTGCGCCTTGTGTTTGTGGGTGAAATGAGTTTTCATCCATTTTCTTGGTTAGGTTATTCAATAACTTATTTTTGCTAAACATACTATCAAATTATTTGAAAAGTTAGAAACTAATTATTTTAAAAGGCAAAGCAAATCCAACATACAATTAAACTATAATTTTGTTTTAAAAGACTTCGGGGGTAAACATTGTTCTAAACCGCATCACAATCTTTCCTTTTGTACACATGCAACTACTAGATACACGACAATGACGGTATTGGGCCTACTCTCATCCTTCGGGAACCGACTTCGGAGACGGGTCGAAGTTTATAACCACAACTCGGAATTTCATTAATTTAATAGTAACCTCAAATTTAATATTTTTCTAAAATTAAATCAATACAGTATTTCTTATGTCTAAGTATTTTTTATTATTTTTTTGAAAAATAATAAAAATAATGAAATTTGTTCGATTAAATATATTATTATATTTAATTCATGAAAAATGGAAATGTAAATTTCTCTCATCTTTCATACAATGGAGCAGTCTAGCTGGCTGGACAATAATATCGTATAATAATATAAGCAGCCATATAAAAGGGAAAAGGAAAATACATTTACGATGCTGTTGGCGGTCATATATATTAATTGCATTAGATTGTTAGGTCTATCTCGAGTCTCTCTTGAAGCTGTTGCTGCTGCTGCTTCTGCTAAAACCCTAATCACTAATCAACTGGAACGACAAACGTCCCTGTACGCGTCATCAAACTAACCAAGTCGTAGATTTTACTTGACTTGGATCATCATCTCTACTTCAATTCACCACTTCGGAGCTATCCAATTCCGAAATGGTGGATTCTTCCGACCCTTTCATTTCCATCGCTGGCTCCGTCTCCACTTCCTCCACTAAACGACGTGTCCGCATCTTCCGCGATGACATTCCTTCGCTTCTCTATAACACTGGTCAGTCTTTCTACAATTTAAACTACGTCGCTTCTGCATAATTTCACTTATTCTGTTGATGCATTTCTACATGTCTGCATTGCGTGGATGGATGATGTTTGTTACTCAAAAACTGGATTAGAATATTGAACGCATAATTTGTGTAAAGATTATATATATATTAGCAGACGGAATGGATATATCAAAATATGCTATCAATTGGAGTAATGGAAATGTTTAATGCGTGTATGCGTTTATAAGCATTTGCATAATTAGGTATGTTTGTGCGTACATTCATTTTTATGCTTTTAACTTTGGTACTGGGGATTTTAAAATAGAATTGGCATAGTGTTGAGTTTTTTCTCCTTTTTGTTTATGGCACGATATTGAAAAATATAGTTATTTATGAAAAAAAAAGTTATTATTCTTATATATTCCTTGAGGTAATTATTATTATTTTCGGAATTTTGATGGCTTCATAAAACTTTCATGGGTAGCGAGACACACATTTTGTGTTTCGGATGAAGAAATGGGAAAATCCTTATCGAGAAGGTAATTGGGGTCATGCCGGAAATACATTGCATATTCTGACTGGAAATCTTGGCTGTAATTTTAAAGTAGACTCTCTTTGAAGTCCCATAAATGACTGTTGTTTGGTGCGTTTCTAGTTATCCAATGTGGCCCTACCAGTAATATTGGACTTTTAGAAACCGGGTACACGTCGAATGATTAGGCTAGGGTTTTTCTTTCTTGTCCAATTTTCTATTGTAAAACAATTGGGATTCTGCAGTGATCCAACGAGTGGGTCAAAATGGCAACTTGGTGCTACCAAAATCTGTTTGATGCAAAATTTTATTGAGGGTATTTTTATTGGTTATCAATAATAGGACAGAAGCATTTAAATGAGTTTCCCATTTGTATGACATGCTTGCTTTCTTTATTCCTTAAATTTCTGGTGTAGTCAAACGGTGCCTTTGTGTATCATTCAGCTCTCTTTTTTGTATTAGCATCTACGTAATTTTTGATGGACTTTACACTACTATGTACATAGACAAAGAAAAGAGAAAACAAGGCTCAGCGTGTTGTGATGGTGTGAGCATATTTGGTTCAGTTATTTGCACATTTCTGAAATGTTGAGAAATTTGAATTCTGCAGAAATGTCTCCTGAGGTTGCATCATTGTTGGTGGATATAATTTTTAGAACATTGCCTATATATGATGATCGTGGCTCGAGGAAGGCTGTAGATGACTTGATTGAAAAATATTTAAGCGAGGTTGCATTCATGAAAACTTTTGCAGCAGCCCTTGTTCAGGCCATGGAAAAGCAGTCAAAGTTCCAATCTCATGTTGGATGCTACAGACTTCTTAAGTGGTCATGCCTCCTCCTACACAAGAGTCAATTTGCCACGGTTTCAAAGAACGCATTGTGTAGAGTGGCTGCAGCGCAGGCTTTTTTGCTTCATATTGTCATGCAAAAATCTTTTTGTGAGCAAAGAGCTTGCAAGCAAATATTTTTCCATTTATTTTCTCAGGTTCCTGCTCACATAACACTTGCTTGTTTTAATGATAAATCTCAGTAGCCCACAGCCAATTTTTGATTAAAACTTTTGAGTACTATGTGTTTGTTATTTTTTCAGTCACCCGATCTCTACAAGATCTACACAGAGGAACTAAAGGATGCGCGAATTCCATACAAAGATAGTCCTGAACTCATAAGGGTATTGCTAGAGTACTCATATAGATCACCTTCTCTGTTTGAAGAATGTAAGGTGAGAATTTTTATCTTTTGTTGCATTGTATGGAACTTCTTTATGATGACTGAACTTTTCTTATTTCTACTGAATATTTATGTTTGTCTTTTCTATGGACAGCCGGTATTTCTTGATATATACGTTAAAGCAGTTTTAAATGCCAGAGAGAAACCAATGAAGGGTCTTAGTGAATCATTTTGTCCACTTTTTTTGTTCATGTCTCATGAAGATTTTCAGAGTATTGTGGTGCCATCTTCCATAAAGATGCTAAAACGCAACCCTGAAATTGTATTAGAATCAGTTGGAATTCTTTTCAAGTCTGTCAACCTTGACATGAGTAAGTATGTGACTGAAGTCCTATCAGCGGTATTATCCCAGGCTCGGCATGCTGATGAATGTAGAAGGTTTGAGGCATTGGCTATAGTAGGATGTCTGAGCCAGAAGTCTAGTACTCCTGATGCTTTAGAAGCTATGTTCAATGTTATTAAAGCCGTAATTGGAGGTTAGTGTTTATTCTTTGTTACTGTTTTTTCTATTTTTCTTTATTCATGTGGACATGTGGTCTGCTTTTGTGTCTCTTATTGCTTTCCTTCTAATATATTGCTTAGTTTCTTTTTAAAAAGAAAAAGAGTGTTAATACTTTGTTCTTGTCTTTTCATGCTACTTATTCTTTATCAATGTATGTGGCCTTTTAGGAATTTTACTCAAATGAACGTTCAACCTTTTGTTGGTTCTTGTAAGCTAAATGTTCAATTCTGGACAGGCTCGGAAGGAAGACTTGCATTTCCGTACCAGAGAATTGGCATGATCAATGCACTTCAAGAATTGTCTAATGCTCCTGAAGGGAAATATCTCAACAGTCTTTCACTTGCCATGTGCAATTATCTTTTATCTTGTTACAAGGATGAAGGTTGTTTGTTATGCTTTGATCTTCTTGTCATTTTGATTTTCCTTGAATATTTTTCTTGTGCATGGTAGTGGGCATGATGAATTTCTTCCTTAGCTGTTTCTAAATTGTTATCTGCAGTGGCTTACTATCGTTCTTAGATTTGCATTGCTTTAATGCTTACACTCTTCTATGTTCTTATTTCTAGGAAATGAGGAGGTAAAACTTGCGATTTTGTCGGCTGTGGCTTCTTGGGCCTCTCGTTGTGCTGATAGCATTCAGCCAGATCTAGTTTCTTCTATTGCCTCTGGCCTCAAGGAGAAGGAAGCTTTAAGAAGAGGGCATTTGCGATGTCTACGAGTCATATGTAAAAACTCTGATGCTGTTTTTCGGGTAAACCTACCAGTTAACTGTATGGTTAAGTCCTTTGTTGCAGAACATGTTCTTCTGATCATGTAAGTGAAATTACATATATATATATATATATTCTTTTAGGTATCATCACTGTTGGGGCCTCTCATTCAACTTGTCAAAACTGGTTTTACCAAGGCAGTGCAACGTTTAGATGGCATATATGCTTTGCTCATAGTGGCAAAGATTGCAGCTGCTGATATGAAAGCAGGTGTTTGTTCTTTATCAATGTTTATCATCCACGATGCAATATTGTTATGAGCTTTAATTATGTTTTTCAAGTTAATCTTTTAGCTCTTTCTCATTTTTCAGAGGAGACTGTAACAAAAGAAAAGATCTGGTCTTTGGTATCTCAAAATGAACCCTCTCTTGTGCCAACTTCGATGGTAGTTAGTCCTGTTTTTGATGCTTAACACATGTTCAATTGAATTTCTGGATATCAGCTTTTAAATTTCATGATTTGCAGCTCGCAAAATTGTCAGTTGAGGATTGCATGGCATGCATTGACCTTCTTGAGGAGTTACTGTTGGACCGTTCACACAGGTTTTTTCATTTTTAAAGCATAATATCATCATTTTTACAAGTTATTGAGGATTGTGAATAAATTCATCTTGGTTCTAATCGATAAAATAATAAATTCTATGTTGTTGATTTCTTTTATTCTGCAGAATATTGGAGACTTTCTCAGTAAAATTACTATTACAGGTAACTTTGTGTAGAGTACCACTTGGATTTTTTGTTCTTTGTTTAAAATCTGTGACTTATAGACCATTGATGTATCACAGTTAATACTTCTTTTCATCTGCTATCCAAGTTGGGAAGTTCGAAAAATGGCTCATGATGCTACCAGAAAGATAATTACCACAGTTCCACAATTATCTGAAGCTCTTTTACTTGAATTTTCAAATTATCTTTCTTTAGTTGGGGACAAAATTATTATTTCAAAAACAAGGTACGATTTATATATGATGTGTTTATTTGACATTTAAAGCAAATTAGATATATTTGTATTATTGGAAATGCTAGCTGAATCTATTGTTTATCTTGGTTTGTAATGGTTTAATTGTTTGGGAAAATCATTTTTTAAAAATTTTTATTACGCGAAAATTAATTACTTTTACAACACATTCTTTTGATGCATGTAATTTCTATAGTTATTTTTTGTCCTTGATATTATTGGATACATTATGTTCTGGTCAAATGCTTTTTTCTTTTCTCAAGTTTTTATTTTTTGTAATTTGGTTGAGGGGATCTTAAACTATTTGTCAATAGTGAGACAGATGACTTACTCGATATGCAAGTTCCATTCCTTCCATCTGTTGAGGTTCTAGTGAAGGCGTTACTTGTGATATCATCCTTGGCTCTAGCTAGAGGTCCAAGTGTATCTGCACAAGTTATATTCTGCTCACATCATCCCTGCATTGTTGGCACAGCAAGAAGAGATGCAGTTTGGAGGGTATTTCCTTTTCTTTTTATTCTACTGTTTAATTCTTGTGGTTTTGGTTCCTTTGCTTGCAACATGTCCCCCATTGATGTCCACCATAAGCTTCAATGTGTTTAAGACCAGAGAGACAGGAAGCCATTTAGGTGAGCTCTAAGTTTCAATGTGTTTACACCATGGTGAAGAGTTGGAAGGAAAGGGGGAGAGGGGGAAGATGGACTACGAATGTGAGTGAGAGTGAGAGTGAAGGAGAGTGAGTTTGGTGA
The DNA here is from genome assembly GCA_032401905.1 of Swietenia macrophylla. Taxonomy (NCBI): domain Eukaryota; kingdom Viridiplantae; phylum Streptophyta; class Magnoliopsida; order Sapindales; family Meliaceae; genus Swietenia; species Swietenia macrophylla. The sequence continues at coordinate 2,425,149 of CP135569.1, read as the reverse complement.
ACCTTTAGGCATGTTTATGAATACCAACTTTCAGCTTTGATTACTCAACAACATTTCTTTGGCTAATTTAATTTTCTTTATTGTCTCCCTCTTTATGGTATGTTTGCAGAGGCTCCATAAATGTTTGCAAACACTTGGGTTTAATGTCATTGATATTTTTTCTGCTGATGTCGGTAAAGTCTGCAAGGTAATTTACGGCATTTGGGCAATACATTCTACTACAAAATTATTTCTCTATCTGTGTTTCCCTCTTTGGTATGCATTGATGATGCTAAATCTTGCACTATGTATCTTGTTTTCAAGCTTATTACTTCTCTGCCAATTAATGAAGGATAGATTCAATTGGATTGCAAATCAAGGAGTGATATCCTGTCTTCTTATAGGGGTAGCACTGTCAGTTTTGTTCAAATATTAGTCATTTGAGATTATTTAGTCGGTGTGTATGAAAACATATCAGAACTAGTTGCAGAATGTGTGTGAGACATTTGCAGGTGCAAATGTAAAAAAATCAGTGGCAACGTCAGGATGTGTTCAAATTCAGCATTTTGTCATTGTTAATGTGACTATCCATGTTGCCATTGAGATATTGAGTTCCCAAATAGAAGTAGTTTAATCTATGCTTCAACAATACGTAAATATAACTGGTAATGTTTATCCAGAGAGTTGAATTTCTTTTGATTTTTCTTTTCAGATTTCTTACTTGCTCCGTGGGCAATGAAAGCAACACTTAAATATTATTTCATTTGCTAATATGAAATAGGAGTCTGTATTAGCATCTAATATCAGTTTGTAAATTTGAGGGATGTTCTTTCAGCAGGGTTTGTGGGTGCTTTTTTCTTGGTTTTGGCATGGCAGGGGGGATGGGTTTGTTGTACAGCACAGCTAGTTACAGAGGAGTTTAGAAATGTTCATGTGTAGACTTAGATGCCCCACTTCAGGAAGTTTTGGTTTTCTTTGTAGATGCCTTGTCCACTGTTACAATTTCGTTCCTATTTCTTTTCTTACATTTACATATTTCTCACTTAGTTCTGAAAAGAATTTGTAATGTTACTTGGAAATTTCCTGTATTCCTCTTAGCTATTAGTAGATCTGTTTCCTACTTTTTGCTTATAAATATTTTTCTGATAATATTGATTAATATGATTTGTCAGATTAAAAATATGTAATATCTTTGAGATATTGATTGGACAGGAAATACTGAGGTCCTTTGTCAGATTTTTGGTATGCGTCTAATTGGGATGTTTAAATATCAATTCTCAAAAATTCTATTGAAATCCAAGATAGTATCATGCTTGTTAGAATTTTGTAATTTCTTATATTGGTTTTATACATATCTTGATGGCAAAGACATTGATTTGGCGATGACTTAGATATCATTATTATAATTCGTGCATATAGTTTGTTGTGCATGGAACGATAGAATGAAACTCAATAGGGACAACTAGATGATATGAAATATAGAGATATTTCAAGCATGGTTTTATTTTGTTAAGTGTCTTTTACTATGTACCATTTACTTCTCTATATATCACATGCTCAAGATTGTTGCCGTGCTTGAAATTTTGTGTATAGTGGTTGTGATGTGGGGAAGAATTGTATATTTGTCTACAATAGCATTGTTTATTAATAAGGCGTGTGCATTTATAATCAGTCACTAACTTTTCATGGATTGAATTGTGCAGGTTCTGCTTGGTTCGATGGGGTTGATGAGTTCCAATCCCTTTGAACAACAAGCTGCTAAATATTCTTTATCCACTTTGATGTCTATAACACCTAAAGATACCTATGAAGAGTTTGAAAAGGTTCATCCCGAGTATTTTTTTAATAAGTTTAAATTAAATGTAGCGGATGCTATATCCTTTGTTGGTCCTGACTTGACTGGAATCTCTTTGCTTCCTTGCCCAGCATCTGAAAAATCTTCCAGATCGCTATTTACATGATGCCCTTTCAGAGAGTGACATTCAGGTTAACTTTCTTCCGTGCATCTAATAAACTTGAACCTGAACTTTCAATTGATGTAACATTGATTTTTTGTTTATATATTTTATCTGTAGCTTTCTTGCTTTTAAACTATTACATACTTAAAATGTTTGGTTGGTTATAAATGCAGCAATGTTTTTAATCTTTTGCTTAGTGAGAATTGAATTTAAGGCTTATTTACCCCCATCCCACCCTAACCGAGCCATGGCCCTGAGGCTCTTAACTGGAAAGGTGACTACTGATGCCTTTCAGTCAAAAATAATTGTTTGTTAACGTTATGTTTATGCTTTTATGATATGGTACCATTGGAGATATTGACTTTTATAGCAAAGGGAGTATTTATCCTCTGTTATAGATGCCTTCTGCATTCCGTCGCTAAGGGGAGGGTACCTCTATATTTTTCTCAATGGAAGGGATGTTGATTTGACGCATATAGAGTTGCTTGAGGGACAGCCATTAGTTTTGTTTTGTTCTTGTGCATTGGTTGAATCTTGTTTTATACTTAATGTCGGTGATGCTGTTGAAAGTGATTGGGATATATTTGAACTTCATTCTTTTATTCCAATAATTTTCATAATTGAGTTTGCTAGAGTGCACACCGGGCTTTGTCAGGACATGGATGTTGATAACAGTGTGCCCCCATTATGGCAAGTGCGCTTTGCCAACACATTCTGCTGCGTTTTTAGCTGTTATTGGGCCGAAAAGATATCTTCATATAATCTGATTAATAATCTGTACTCTCTTTTGTTTTATTTTTGAGCCCGTGCGATGTAAAATTCAGCTGATTGATTATTTGTTTCAATAGATAAATAAAAGTAGTACCCTGTAAGCTATGATGCACCTGCATCTATTTGAGTTGCTAATACTGCTTCTCTCTTTTTCCTCTTCTCATTTTGTCAGATTTTTCATACTCCTGAAGGAATGCTTTCCAGTGAGCAAGGTGTTTATGTAGCTGAGGCTGTTGCTGCTAAGAACACAAAACAAGCAAAGGGCCGTTTCCGTTTATATGAAGACCAAGATGACATGGTAATCTATGTGTTTCTGGTGTTTTCTTTCTCTTTCTGGCATGATTTTGAGGAAATTCATATTAACTATCTATGATGATGGTTCCTTTCCCAGGATAATTTCAGCTCTAATCATTCTGCAAAGAGAGAAACAGCTGGTAGAGAAACGGCTGGCTTGGGGAAAAAGGATATTGGGAAACCGACAAAGAGAGCTGGCATGTTATCATTCCATTTGCCACTCCATTATTTTTATTACTCAGCATTAGTTCTTAGTCAATGTTTAATTTTGATTTACTTTGATCCACACAGATAAGGGAAAGACAGCAAAAGAAGAGGCACGTGAATTGCTGCTTAAGGAGGAAGCCTGTATACGTGAGAAGGTTCGAGGAATACAGAAAAATCTGTCATTGATGCTGAGCACCCTTGGGGAGATGGCTGTTGCCAATCCAATATTTGCACACAGTCAATTACCTTCTCTGGTTTGTGACGCAAAACAAACATGTTTATGTATATGTTTATCAATATCTGAGTCCATGTTGTTCTTTTGATGTAATTGCTCTTTATGATTTTAAACTTTGCCTTTAGTTCTGCTAATCTGCTTTGTCGTATTATGTCCAAGATGGTTATGAAATTCACATTACATCTAGTGGAAAATGATTGATAAACTAGTTGTGTGTAGCTATTTTTGGTTAACAGCATGTAGTTATTTGTGATCACTGATTAGCGCTGCTTCAGTTTGCTTATCTACTGTGTTTGGCTATTGATTGATAAGAATTGCAATGTGGCTTAGTCAAAAATTTGAGAGTAAATTATTGTTTTTTAATGATGTGTTAGTTCTTCACTGTAGAATTTTCCTCTTTCTCTTTTTGGTGTTTATAAATCTTTATTTTTTTTCCAAATTATACCAGGCTAAGTTTGTTGATCCTTTACTTCGGTCACCTATTGTAAGTGATGTAGCTTATGAAGCCTTGGTGAAACTCTCTAGATGCACAGCTATGCCTCTGTGTCATTGGGCCCTTGACATTGCAACTGCTTTACGTCTCATTGTGAATGAGGAAGCTTGTGTAGATTTAGATCTTATTCTATCAATGGGCGAAGCAGAAGCCAAAGAAAGAGCCCCCTTGGGTCTCTTTGAGAGAATAGTAAATGGTTTATCTGTATCATGTAAATCTGGGCCTCTTCCTGTAGATTCTTTTACTTTCATCTTTCCGGTAAGTTTTTCTATTTTACTATGTGAATGTCTGCAATGTTTCTCCTTCACCAATTAACCTGTGTTGTATCTTTTGCCAGATAATGGAGCGGATTTTGTTGTCGCCCAAAAAGACTGGACTTCACGATGGTGTGCTTCAAATTCTTTATAAGCACATGGATCCTCTATTACCCCTACCTAGGATTCGAATGATATCGGTTACGTATTTAGACCTCTTTCTATCATAAAGTGATATCTTATTACTTTTCTCAAATGACTTTTTCTCATGTTATTGTTACCTGCTAAATCTTTCAATCTCTCTTCTGCAGGTGCTCTATCATGTTCTTGGTGTTGTCCCTTCTTATCAAGCAGCTATTGGATCAGCATTGAATGAGTTGTGTCTTGGTCTGCAACCAGATGAAGTGGCGCCCGTAAGTGCTTCTCATTTCTGTTTCAGTTGGTTTCTGTATTATTCTTCAGCAGTTCCTGCTAAGCCATTCTCTCATTATTTATGAATACAGGCTCTATATGGAGTGTATGCAAAAGATGTTCATGTAAGAATGGCATGCTTAAATGCAATAAAATGCATTCCTGCTGTGTCTACCCATTCTCTTCCCGAGAATATTGAGGTTTCAACAAGCATATGGATTGCTCTTCATGATCCAGATAAGGTTCAGTTTGCAGACTGTATTCTTTCACATTGTAAATTGAATTAACAATGATTTTTTTTCCCTTCTAGATTATTTTTTGAGTTTAATTTTCACTGGTCTAGCAAATCTTAGACCATCAATTTTAATTAGTGATCTATGGATGTTTTTCCATAAGTGATAGGAAGCTTCAGATTTATACAAACACTGTTGTATAGTTTTTGATCCCTTTTTGTGGTGTTTTGCTTTTCCCGTGGACAGCTGGTCTACTATTGTTCTTTCTTTTCAATCAGAATTTACCTTTTCCTTTGTCTTAAACCACCCAATAAACAAAAATTCCAATAGAAAATTAAAATGTAATGGTTTAGTTAGCTGTGAAATGTCCTACTCAGATTACCCTATTTTACTCGTATCTTAGTAATGACTAGTGCAATTTCTCTCTTTTCCTCTCCTGCTTAACGGATGACTCTATAATATTAGTTTTTGTGGCTGTATCAATAATTTCATTTTGTTGCTTTTTTGGCTTATTATACTCATCCACTACAATTTTTGATGCCTTCAGTCAGTTGCAGAAGCAGCAGAGGATATATGGGATCGTTATGGGAATGACTTTGGAACTGATTATTCTCGACTTTTCAGAGCACTTTCTCATTCTAATTATAATGTTCGCTTGGCTGCTGCTGAGGCATTGGCTGCTGCTTTGGATGAACACCCAGATTCTATACAGGTTAGATTTGTATTTTACTTCAATCCTGATTTAGCTGTCTTTTTCTAACGGGTTTACAATAATTTCAGGAATCTCTTTCGACACTATTTTCTTTGTATATCCGTGATGCTGGTTTAGGCAGGGACAATATTGATGCTGGCTGGCTTGGCAGACAAGGAATAGCTTTGGCATTACATTCTGCTGCAGATGTTCTGAGAACAAAAGACCTTCCTGTCGTCATGACATTCTTGATATCACGAGCACTTGTAATATCCACTTTTCTTCTCTGCTGAGAATTTCAGTAACGTGTTTGATGTTTGCTAGGCTTTGTTACTTGGGATTCATTGGAAATAAAACAGGGCTTAGTTTAGCAAAAGTGGTAGAAATCTATTTTTGTTTCTTTTGGGTCATAGGTTATCCATGAAGTCAGGGTTTCATTGTACTGAAGGAAAAATATGGAGCTGGTATTATGGTGTACCGATCTCTCTGGAATTGGGAGTGTAACAAAATTGATGTTAAGTGGTTGAAAATTCAGCGATCAAAAGGAGTTAACACTTATATTTATACATGCATGTGCTCACACACACGCACACACACACATATTGTAATAAATTTTTAAGTAATTTCTTTATGAATTGCTATAAAGTGAAGAACTGTTATTAGCATGCCCTGGAATAGAATTTTGTTGTCAACCTGGAAAGAAAAAAAAGTTACCACATTTGTTTCAAATTGAAAATCATTGGTGAAATGCGAATGACATGCTGTTAGTATGTGTTTGAAGTATTGTTGATGTAAGCCAGACAGAAAAAAAAAATATTAAACTACATTATTATCCATCTGGAAATGCTTTTATTTTGCAGGCTGATCTTAATGCAGATGTTCGAGGAAGAATGCTTAATGCTGGTATCATGATTATTGATAAGCATGGGAGGGATAATGTTTCTTTGTTATTTCCAATATTTGAGAACTACTTAAACAAGAAGGTCAGTTTCTTTGTTAAGTTAAGAATCCTTTGAGCCAAAGTACTTGGAATATGAAATGGGCTTCATATTTGCAAGTATTCTGGAACCTGCAGTATCTTAGATAATCTTGTTCCTGGTTAGGCATCAGATGAAGAAAAATATGATTTGGTTCGAGAGGGTGTTGTAATCTTTACTGGAGCTTTGGCAAAACACTTGGCCAAGGTATTAATTTTAATTTGACTTCCCTTTTTCTGGTAATAATGTAGCATTTTTCTTTTCAACTTAGCATCTTTTTTTGCAACAGGATGATCCTAAAGTTCAGGCTGTTGTAGAGAAGTTGTTGGATGTGTTAAACACTCCGTCAGAAGCTGTTCAGCGGGCGGTCTCAACCTGTCTATCTCCATTAATGCAATCAATGCATGTATGTTATGTGTGTTGTTAAGAGGATTTTTATATTTGTAATTGTATAGTTATGCAGTCGTGCATCATGTGTCAGATGTTTCTGAGGATCTGGAATATCTTTAGCCTGTTCTTGCGTTATACATGTTCCCTTACATTTCATTTGCTTGCATTAGGATGATGCACCGGCACTTGTTTCTAGACTGCTGGATCGGCTAATGAAGAGTGACAAATACGGAGAACGTCGTGGAGCAGCTTTTGGACTTGCTGGAGTGGTTAAAGGATTTGGAATTTCTTGCTTGAAGAAGTATGACATTGCGGCTACACTAAGAGAAGGTTTTGCTGATAGGTAATTTTCCAAGTTCTAGGAGTCCATTATTAAGTACGCTGGTCACTTTACTTCAGTTTATATTGGGGCATTGCTTATCTAATAGTAAGGATCTGTTTGTTACTGCTGTGCTGTAGCTTTCTAGCAACAGTTGTGAAACAAAATCACTAGCTGTCAAGCATGTGTATGAGTAGGTGATAAATATTGGTTACCAAGTAAGAGCGGTTGTGTGCAAAACACTTCAGCTGTTGTGCTTTTTAAGAACAACAGTTCCAAATGGAGCTTGAAGCTCTAAGTATCATAGTAATTTCAGTTGGATTTGTGCTAAATCAGTGATTTAAATGAAAAAGTGTATCTGAAATCTTAGAGATAATTTTACTCCAAACACCATTGGAGCCAACATTTCTCAAGGAAGAAAATATAGAAAAACCCTTGGAACAGTAGCTTTAGCAAATTCTGGGAAAACACTGATATATTCTACTGTAAAAATCAATTTTATTTTATTCACTACATCTTGTCCTCTTTTATAGTACTAGATTACAATTGTCTTCAATATTTTCTAGGATGCCTCTACAATTCTTATTTTTTCTAGACTTCTTTGACCAAGGTTTACACAGAACAAGATTGATTTTTGACTATCATTAAATTTCCTTTTAAACTAGGACTTGACTCTTGACTTTATTAATTACTTTCAAAATAGGATTTAGCGCTGTTGACAATCATTAAATTACCCCAAGGTGCTGTTGGAATGGGTAGAGGTGTAGAAAAACCAGTATCCTGTACCTTTCCTTTTACTTAGCATATTTGACATCTTTGAACAGATTTGTACTTGTCCTGCTACATTTTTGGCCAGAAAAACTTTTGTTCTACCATGACACATCTTTTCTTGCCCAAAATGTCCACCCAAGCCACCACCATACATGTCTTGACTTGAAATGATCTTTTCCCCCAAAGAGCAATCTGGAACACAAAGTTGATTTCCTTTGGATAAGAAACCATCATGTCGTAGATATTTTCGTTGCTTACCAGTGCGCAAGTACTCTAAATTGAGTCAAAGGGTCGGTAGAGTATAGGTCTTTGAAGGAATCATACTCATCAATAGTAATGGTCATATTGGTCAACAACAATGTTCTTCTACTGAGTGTGTCAGCTACTTTATTACTTGTTATTACTCATTCCAGATTTATGTTTAATCACAAATGTAAATTGTTGCAAGTAAGTGACTCATCTTGCATGTCTTCTGTTTAACTTCTTCTGGCCATTTAGATGCTTTAAGGCTTCCTGATCTGGGTATAAAACAAAGTCATGTTATATTAGATAATGCTCCCAATGCACAAGAGCTTGAACAATGGCATAAAACTCTTGATCTAAGCGTCTTGACATTTTCTTGTGTCATTCAATTTTTGCTGTCAAATGACACTGGTTTGCCTTCTCCTGAAGCATCACATTGCACTTAAAGTACCCTTTCTTAGTTTGGAAATGCTTAGGCAAATGTTGATCTGAGCATTTCTTTATTCTTCATAAAGCTTTCTTGTGCCAACAAGGCATTCAAAAGATTTACCAAGCTTTTGTTAACAATTTCTGTCATTCCATTTGTTTGAGGATGGTGAGAAGTACCATACTGCAACTTAGTTCCAAGTATCTTCCATTTAAAATTCACCAAAAATGTGAGAGAAATTTTGACTCCCAATTTGATGTGATTGACTTTGAGATGCAATGTGAGCGTACGATCTCTAGAAAATACGGATTTGCTATATTTGATACATCCATGGTCCTTTCGCAACAAATAAAATGAATCATTTTTGAGAACCTGTCAACCACCACAAATGTGGAATCCATTCTTGTCACCTACCACAAATACAGAATCAATTCCTCATTAGCTTCTTGGTGGCCCTACCACAAAATCCATGGTTACATCCTCCCAAGGATCTGTTGGTGTTGGTAAAGACGTATAAAAACTAGTATTTTGCACCTTTCCTTTGGATGGCCTCCAATTTCATGTTTTTGTTTTATGGAAAATCAAGAAACTCAAAGATCCTTTCAACTTCATTTAGCCAATCTAAAACCTCCTCTGATTGCTCCTCTCATATGCCAATCTAAAACCTTCTCTATCTCCTCTCTTATGACACTTGGAATTTCTACCTAAACACTTGAATCCTGATCTTTCGTAAGATTGAACGTGGGCCGTCTTTCAAAAGGCTTAGCCCTTTCTTCCTCATCTGCAGAGTCATCTAAAACATGTTGAAATCACTCTATTGCAGGTTGATTTCTGAGATTTATGCTGTGGTATGTATAAGTGTGTTGCTCTCTTTGTCTGCTAACAGTAGGATTAGGACAGACAATAAGACCAGCTTGTTCTAATCTTGTGCAAAGTTGATTAATCTTGTTGCTGGAAGTTCATAAACTCTTCTCTTGTAGGGCCATTTGCTGCATGTTAGGTCGATCCATTTACATCATCTTCAGTCCTAGCCATAGATCTGAAAGGGCTCTGATACCTCTCAGTGTAAATAGAAAACTAGTACAGTTTATTTTATCCAAGTTCTTAGAGATAAATTTACTCCAAACACCATTTGAGCCAAGATTTCTCAAGAAAGAAAATCTGGATTAACCCTTAGAACAGTAGCTTTAGCAAATTCTGGAAAAACACTGATATTTTCTGTTGTATAACTCTGATTTTATTCACTATATCCTGTCTCTTTTAGAGTACTAGGTTATAATTGTCTTTAATATTTCTAGGATGCCTCTACAACTCTTAGTTTTTCTAGATTTTGTTTTACCAAGGATTAAACAAAACAAGATTGACTCTTGACTTTTGTTAATTTTCCCTTTGAGCTGGGACTTGACTCGACTTTATTCGTTACTTCCAAAATACGCTATTAATGCTTGCATCAGTCTGTGCATGAGCTGATTGGGGGGAAAAGACTTTACTTGTATAGGCCATCTCGGAAATAAAGGAAAAGAAAGAAGCTGTTTATCAATTGTGAGGGGGAGTGATCTTAAGATAAAGGATTAAGGCTATTTGTGAGAGTTGTGGTGGTTTATGGCTGGCATGCTAACACTTGGTCATCGGTGGTGTATAATTTCCATTTTAAACATTGGTGGAATATTGACTGAGGAACTTTGGTTGAGTTTGTTGGGTCCTTTGGGTGGGAGAAACTAAAGCTTAAATTATTGAAATTTCCCTCTAGACATGGTTATTTTGGTGAGAACAAAATGTTTCTTGCTTTTTATACAAAAAAGCATCAATGTTTATGTTGGTTCTCTATCTGAATCCCCGTGTTAGAACCTCAAAGAGTTCCATATGCATCTCTTGGAAGCTCTGTACTGTATCAGTGCATTGTTGGTTTAGACTTTGGCAGACTTTCCTAGAATTAGGCTCTTGCACCTTTGGAAATTAGTCCATGATCCAACTATCAACATGGATTGTTGGTTTATTGTTGGTTAGAAGGATGGAGCTACCTGGTACAGTAATTAGAAGGGATAGTTGTTTGGCCATCAGCTATTCAGTGAATTGGAGAAAAATCTAAAGAAACTGAAAATATGTCTAAAATCTCGGTATTCTTTTCAAAAAACTTTTTGGCCCTATTTGCCTCATGATAGCTTGTCATAAATTTGTTTACTTAGAATTTGAAGCTGTTGCATTGCTTGATTAAGTGATATATGTTAATCTTATGTTTGTTTTCAAATGCAGGAATTCTGCAAAACGTCGTGAAGGAGCTTTACTAGCTTTTGAGTGCCTCTGTGAAAAACTAGGGAGATTATTTGAACCGTAAGTAAACAACCCTTATCTCCATTTTCTTATGGCTTAAGTGTGTATATGTGACCAATAATCTAATATTTTTCCCATTTTGATCCAGGTATGTGATCCAAATGCTACCATTACTCTTGGCTTCTTTTTCTGACCAAGTTGTTGCAGTTCGTGAAGCTGCTGACTGTGCTGCTCGTGCGATGATGTCTCAACTTAGTGCACAGGGTGTAAAGCTTGTCCTTCCATCACTATTGAAGGTTCTTATTTTTGCTCAGCTGTCTTATCTAGTATGCTTGATTTGCTTTCCTTCAGTAATTTCAGTGAATCTAGGTTTGCTAGAGAATAGAGAGTGCTTTTCTGTGTAATATATTGTGTTGGCGTTCTGGATGTAGATGTTGAACGATATCTAGGGATACTAGTTCTTAATATTTAATCGGCTCAGCTATACCTGTCAGTTCCTCAATGTACTTGCAATACTTTTTTTCACTTTTCTTTTGTGAAGAAAATATGTTTAATTCGTGCATGATGAACAGGTTGATGAAACAAAGCTGCGTTGACAATGCCATGAGATTAAAACATAAATGATAATGAAAATTTTATCTATCAGTTTCCTGAAAAAAAAAATTTTGATTTTACATCTGTGTTCCAGTTAAAGTCTATGATCAAACATATAAGATTCAAATTTATACAATATATATATATATATATATTTGTCACTTTGTGGACACTTTGTCCACTACATACTTGTAATACTTTTCCTATTTTTAGTAAAATTCTTTATAGTTTCTTATCTACTCCACAAAAGAATAATAATAATAATAATAATAATAATAATGGCAATATAATAACAAGAAAAGAAAGTAAAGCTGTCTGCAGTTGTTGCCATTTCTGTTTATAGGTCATGCTAAAAATGCTGTCGTAGGCCTGCCATAGCTCTTTGATGATCATTTTGTTGTATCATAAAATTTTTCATACAGGGTCTTGAAGATAAAGCTTGGCGAACAAAGCAAAGCAGTGTGCAACTACTTGGTGCTATGGCTTATTGTGCACCTCAACAGCTTTCTCAGTGCCTCCCTAAGATTGTGCCAAAACTGACTGAGGTATCATCTGATACAACATATAATTTGTTCTCTTTTACCTCCCTGTTTTTTCTGGTAGCCCTTTATTTGATAGAATTTAAATGATCTGACAATGATGTTGATCTTCTAACTACAGGTGCTAACAGATACACATCCAAAAGTCCAGTCGGCAGGGCAGATGGCCCTTCAGCAGGTAAAGTTTGTTTTATGATCATTAACACTGATTTCATCAGTTACTATTGGTATTAATATTTGGATTGTTATCTGTAGGTTGGGAGTGTGATAAAGAATCCTGAAATAGCTTCTCTTGTCCCTACTCTTCTGATGGGTCTTACAGACCCCAATGACCACACAAAATATTCTCTTGATATTCTTCTCCAAGTAAGGTTTTTGACCAAAATTGTCATTTTAGATATAATTATAATCTCTTTGGTTGCTATAAATGCTTATTTACTTTTTGCAGACAACGTTTGTTAATACAGTTGATGCCCCTTCACTTGCACTATTGGTGCCAATAGTACATAGAGGGCTAAGGGAGAGAAGTGCTGAGACCAAAAAGAAAGCTGCACAGATAGTTGGAAATATGTGTTCATTAGTTACAGAACCGAATGATATGATTCCTTATATAGGATTGCTGCTTCCTGAAGTGAAAAAGGTACTGTGTATTATTATGGATTTATAACCTTTTGACACAGTTCTGCATTTCCTCTTTTCGTACAAGTGCTCAACTTATTTCTATACAAAACAAATCCAGGTACTTGTGGATCCAATTCCTGAAGTTCGATCTGTTGCAGCAAGGGCTCTTGGGTCCCTTATTAGAGGAATGGGAGAAGAAAACTTCCCAGATCTTGTTTCATGGTTGTTTGATACTCTTAAATCTGATACTAGTAATGTTGAGCGTTCCGGAGCTGCTCAAGGGCTGAGTGAGGTTAGAACATGCCAGTTTTATAGTTCACTTTTCTTATCATAATAGTACATCAGTACATGATCTTTTAGTTGATTGACATGTAATTTGGTGTTTCTCTGCATGATTCGTTGGTTGGCTTCTAGATTCGAGGGACATTCCTTTATTAATACACAAACTTGGGATTCAAAATAAACAATTCAAGATGTTTAAATTTGGAGAGTTATTGGGCTTTTAGCGTAATAAAGATTTTGCATATGTGCACTGATTCCTTGCAGCATTATAGAGAAACAAATCCTATGTTGATTATTATTTGATAATTACTTTAAAAAAACCCCACGCTTTTTATTATTTGTGAAGAAATTATGCCTTGATTAATAAGTACTTTGAGTTTGCCATTTCTTTTTGGTTCCCTCTACTTTCAAATTTTTCACAACAATTGTTATTGCTGCTATTATTTTGTAATCTACATGGGAGGTTTAACATCCATGCTCTTTTAAGCATTTTAAACTTTCCATTCGAGAGGTTAATTTCATATGCTTTTTCAGGCCTATATAGCTTTTCCATACTCCAGATTTTTTTTTCTTTTTGATTTTTTTCTTTTTAATTTTTAATATACAATCTTCGATATTATTCCTGCTGTTAGACTTTGGTGGACTTTATTCTGAAAATTATATGCAATATTTCAAAAATATTCTTCTGTGCTGTTGGAATATATTATGTCTAGCACCAGTAATAATTAAATTCACAGAAATAAATGTTTGGCAATTAGTACGTCATCTGAAATAACTTTGGTGCTCACATCTGTTATTTAGTAAGGGAAGAGTTGCTGCTGTAGATGCCAACTGTGCATGAAGAAATTTATTATGATTTTGCAACATATGTTTAGTGTATGTTAGCAAGGTGTTTTTTTTTTATTTTTATGAATTTGTTCTATTCTCTTTTCCATGAAGAGCTTTCTATAAAATTTTAGGAATGGCATCTTTTTTCCAAATAACCAATTGGGCATGGTTGACTAAGTGGTCTATTCGTACCTATCACCAGGTTTTAGCTGCCCTTGGCACCATTTACTTCAAGCATGTACTTCCTGATATTATTCGGAACTGCTCTCACCAGAAAGCATCTGTACGTGATGGATATTTGACACTTTTCAAGGTGAAGACTATTCATATTTCCTTAAGTCTTTATTTGGCATGTTCAATATAACTATAACCTTCATGTCTATTTTGTTGTAGTAACTGTATCCTTTACTTCTAATTCTTTGTAGTATCTACCGAGGTCATTAGGAATTCAATTTCAGAACTATCTGCAGCAGGTGCTGCCGGCAATCTTGGATGGTAGTACTATTCTTCTTTTTCTGGAGTTTTGTCCTCATACTTATTTTCCACTTTCCTAGATGAGGATTCTTGTTGCAAATTTCTTAATGTAATTGCTGTTTGTACTCTTAAGGTCTTGCCGATGAGAATGAATCCGTGCGTGATGCAGCACTGGGTGCTGGACATGTCCTGGTGGAGCACTATGCAACAACGTATGACTGATAATTCTCACCATATTCATTTATTCCTATGGTGTCAATAAATTTATATTTGTGTCTGAAAATGTATTTAAAAGCATTGCACTAAAACGAATATTCATGTAGGGGTGTAAAAAAAAAAAAGTGTTTGTGAAAGGAATTCAATTATTTTAATTTATTTGGATTAGTCTTGTTAATCTACAAAAGTCTGCCCCAATTTGATTCCAAATTGGTTTTAATGTTCATCTAATGAGTTGTCCCTGCATTATCTTATCTATTTTTTTCTCTGGTCATCAGGTCATTGCCTCTCCTCCTTCCTGCTGTAGAAGATGGTATTTTCAATGATAATTGGCGTATCAGACAAAGCTCTGTTGAACTCTTAGGAGATCTTTTGTTTAAGGTTAATTATTTCCTATTTATTTATTCTCTGAGTAGTTCTCAAGTTTATGCTACATTATGCACAATTTATGTTATTTAGGTTGCTGGGACTTCTGGGAAAGCTCTACTTGAGGGTGGCAGTGATGATGAAGGTGCTAGTACTGAAGCACATGGACGTGCTATCATTGAGGTACTAGGAAGGGAAAAGCGTAATGAAGTTCTTGCTGCTTTATATATGGTTCGGACTGATGTCAGTCTTTCAGTACGTCAGGTTAGTTCACATTTTAGTGAGCATCAATAATTGATTTTGGACAACTATATAGTTTGTGAACTGAAGTGCCCCTTCCCCTTTGGTCAGGCTGCATTACATGTGTGGAAAACAATAGTGGCAAATACTCCAAAGACCCTAAAGGAAATAATGCCAGTTTTGATGAATACATTAATTTCTTCTCTTGCATCCTCATCCTCTGAAAGGCGGCAGGTTTATATTTAAATTCTTAATGGAGTCATTTTATGAGTTATAGTTTGTTGACATTTCAAGTCCTAAAATGTGGTGACTGTGTAGGTTGCTGGACGATCATTGGGAGAGCTTGTTAGAAAGCTTGGGGAAAGAGTACTTCCTTCAATCATACCAATTCTATCTAAAGGACTGAAGGACCCTAATGCTAGCAGAAGACAAGTAATTTTATTTTTCCGTGCTTGCAATGATATGGTTCTTGTTTTCCGTCCTGTTTTCGGTCATCGGTTGTACTGCAAGTTACAATGTCATTTGAGTTCTCCCATTGATTGACCTGATGATTTTTAGTCTTGGCGTTATTGTGAATTAAGGCTTAGTTTACATGTAAATTTGTAACAACTTCATTGCGTTAATCAACTTTCTTTTGTGAGTTACTTTCAAGTTATAAATGATCATCATGTATTAAAATCGTTCAGTTGGTGCTAATACTTATAAAGCACAAATGTCTCTCAAGTCCAAATTTATCTTTGTAAGTTTGACGGGAAGTCCTTTTTATCCTTGGTATATTATTCTAGGCTTGTGAATTACCATGTAGAAGGTAAAAATGTATGGGAACATGGTTTATAATATAAGTTCTAGTTTTGTAATGAGAGATCTCATTATATGGTCGTGCATGGAAGGCCACTTTTTTCTTTTCTTTCCTTTTCTAGTTTATTGTGGGATGAGGCAAGAATGGCTTTGCTGCCTGTATTAGCATGAATCAATCCATGGTTAAAAGTTTAAATTGCAAGGGTTTCTCCTCTCCACAAATATATGTTCCCGTATACTGATGATATTTAGATATTTTAGTTCAATTGTTGTAGGAATCGTAGCTTTATATTCTGTTTTCTGGTGCAGTTTCTAATAGATTTATGTGACTAATAGGGGGTTTGCATTGGTCTGAGCGAGGTGATGGGAAGTGCTGGTAAGAGTCAGTTATTAAGTTTCATGGACGAGCTTATCCCTACTATTAGGACAGCGCTTTGTGATAGGTTTGTTATTTTTATTTTTTAAGTTTGCTTTTGGTTATCTTTTATTTTTACTGTGAGAAATCTCATTTGTTTTTCTTCATATCATTGTTAACAGTGTTCTTGAGGTTCGTGAGTCTGCAGCATTAGCATTTAGCACTCTTTTCAAGGTGTTATTTCTACTCTCAGGTTTCTTTTGCATATCATCTTTGAATCAACAACTTGCGAAGTGATTGTAACTCATAAATTTTTTGTTGTAGAGTGCTGGAATGCAGGCAATTGATGAAATAGTTCCAACGCTTCTACATGCATTGGAAGATGATCAAACCTCTGATACTGCTTTAGATGGTCTCAAGCAAATTTTAAGGTAACATTTTGTTTTATTTGTGTAGTGATGTTCAATCTTTTGGACTTTCTGTTGTACATTGCGAGTACTAAATTGTTATTTTTCTCAATTTTAGTGTCAGGACTGCAGCTGTTTTACCTCATATTTTGCCCAAACTGGTTCACCTGCCGCTTTCGTATGCATCTCTTTCTCTGATGTTATAGGTTTATCATAAGATCCATTTTTTGAGTGACTGCTCTTATTTGCAACATGTACACAGTGCCTTTAATGCACATGCTTTAGGAGCTTTAGCTGAGGTTGCAGGTCCTGGACTTAACTTTCACCTTGGTACTATTCTTCCTGCTTTACTCACTGCTATGGGTGGTGACGACATGGTATGCTTTTTGTGGACACTACTTATGTACTTTTTCCTTATAGAACTTGCATTCCTGACTACAAATGGACTTTGTTTTTCCCTGTGTTTGATTGAATTACCAGCACAGGCCATTGTATGGATAACTTTCGTTTTTCTTCAGTTCATTAAGCCTTTAAAGTAAAGCATTATACTTCTAATTCACTCTGTTAATTTTGTACTGCTCATATATTTGTAGGAAGTTCAAACTTCAGCAAAGGAAGCTGCAGAAACGGTGACTTTAGTAATAGATGAGGAAGGTGCTGAATGTTTAATATCAGAGCTTCTCAAAGGTGTTGGGGACATTCAGGTACGCCTTTGATAAGTTCAAGTGTCTATAACGCTTTAGGTCATAGCTTTTATCATTTTATTCTGTTTTATTTATTTTTTTGGTCAGGCTCCAATTAGAAGAAGTTCTGCATATCTGATAGGATACTTCTACAAAAACAGCAAATTATATTTGGTTGATGAAGCTCCGAACATGATATCTGCCTTGATTATTCTGCTTAGTGATTCAGACTCAGCTACTGTTTCGGTACTTTTGCCTATATTATTCAGTCTATTGTTGATCATCCATACTGTAGATTGCATCTGATTTCTTTCCAACAGGTTGCCTGGGAGGCTTTGTCGAGGGTGGTTGGTTCAGTTCCCAAGGAGGTATTGCCTTCATACATAAAACTAGTACGTGATGCCATATCGACATCAAGAGATAAAGAGCGCAGGAAAAAGAAGGTGGGGTTTCTTTTCTTTTTTATCTTTTTGTAAATGAACAATGTGAATTGTATATCATTCATGATAATTTTTACTGTTGTTTATTTCATATTCTTTCTTTGTGAAATGCTAACTTATTGTAAATTTTATTTTGAACTTGCAGGGAGCACCCATTCTCATTCCCGGACTCTGTCTCCCAAAAGCTCTTCAGCCATTGCTTCCAATCTTTCTTCAAGTATTCCTTTGCTTACTTATTCACCTAGCTCTATGTCATAACATTGTGGAAATGTGGCTTACATAGTTTTTTTCTCCACCCTCCCCCCCCCCTCCTGTGGTGAATTATTTTTATTAGGACTCTTTTTAGTTGTTTCTGCTATCACATTTATTAGTGACAATAATCATTTGTAAATCTGTCTGAGACTTCCATCATAGTTCATCTCATTCGAGTACTTATTTTTAATGGTGGTAAAAGTATACTGTTGCTTATTGCAAAAGTGAATAAAAAATTTTTGGATGTTGAAACTATCGAACTAAAACATTTGCCTTGTCATAAATTCATAATTTCCCTTCTTTTTCTTCCTCCCTGTTTCTATGCACCTGTGATTTGGTTTTGGAAGTCTAGCCCCAGAATCTTTATGCATTTCTTGCTTGTGTCCATAACATGTAATTGTGACTGAAATTGCTTGTATGCCTTTACCTTTTGGAGGGAGAAGATATGAATTAAATGTATTATCAATGTTGTGCATCCTATTTCTGGAAAGCACCATTTCCATATGCAGTTATTCCAATCTTGCATATTTTATTGCACGTGTAGGGTCTAATAAGTGGGTCTGCTGAACTAAGAGAGCAGGCAGCATTGGGTCTGGGGGAACTAATTGAAATGACTAGTGAGCAAGCGCTGAAGGAGTTTGTTATTCCAATAACTGGGTATGTGCCATGATTATTTAGTAATAAAAGTTGATTGTCTTGCGTGTTGGTAAGTTTTGCCTGGTCGCTTAATCGGTTGGCATTCATATATCCTAGATGCAACTTTACTGCTGAAAAAGGAAATTGTCTTAAAATCTTTATTGGAAATATCAATGATTTGTCACCTTTGAATTTGTTTTCTTTTACTTTTTTTAACATTTTGGAATTTCTTTTTTATTTCTTTTTTTCATTCATCCTACGTCTCAAAACATGACTACCGTATTTTGTTTTGCTCAACTGAATTTAAACAAAGGCTTTAACGATAAACTCATGCTTTGTACTTATGGATTTTGATTTATTGGAGTATGGAGCTCTAATTAAATTCTTATGGGACAAAATTGACCGTTGGAAATACAGACATGGATCTTTATTGTTCTGTATCCATCTAAAACTAGCAGAGGACCAGATGCTGTGATTCACTATTGTAACAACTGAAGTGTTGAGCTGCTGTTAGACCTTAAACTTTTGCTAGTATCTATTTAAAGTTTTTTCTGGTAATATTTATTAGCTTTTATTTTGTGTATTTGCCCTACATATTTTACATGCTAGCTGTTTTTTGAAGATAAAATTCTGATGCTTTTGCCAATAGTGATTCAATGTTGTGTATAATCTCTTACTTTTTCTAATTTTGTAACTGCAGGCCTCTTATTCGAATTATAGGTGATCGGTTTCCCTGGCAGGTGAAAAGTGCCATCTTGTCTACTTTAAGCATCATCATAAGAAAGGGTGGAATGGCTTTGAAGCCTTTTCTTCCCCAGCTTCAAACCACGTTTATCAAATGTCTACAGGATAACACAAGGTTAATTTCAGAGTGTATAGATTTTGTATTCCTTTTTAATTTTCTGAAGGAACTTCCATGATCTTTGGATGAGAGTTTATCAAGTTTCTACTGGACCTAATTATTCTGTTTCTTCATTTCTGGGTGCTACACATGTTTGGGAAAAGAAGATCAAGATACAGTTTCTAATATATGACAACTTCTGTTTGCTTGCTAAGTTTGATTAACTCTTTTCTTACTGCTGCATCATTTGTTGCATAATTCATTGTGTTGTATGCAGAACCGTTCGTTCAAGTGCTGCTCTTGCACTTGGTAAGCTTAGTGCTCTCAGTACCAGGGTTGATCCTTTAGTTGGTGACCTTCTGTCGAATTTGCAGGTGATGCTTGTTATTGTTCATCCTTGATGCCCTTTGGTCTGAAAGCCATATTATAGCACTGTCTTAAAATCTGGTTTTTTAGGCATCTGATGCTGGGATCAGGGAGGCCATATTGACTGCTTTAAAAGGTGTACTTAAACATGCTGGGAGGAGTGTCAGCAGCGCTGTTAGAACTCGTGTCTATTTTGCCCTGAAGGATTTAATTCGTCATGATGATGACCAAGTTCGAATATCTGCCGCAAGCATATTTGGCATAATGTCACAGGTTTAGTACCAATGTTTTTAAGGAACTTCCTGTAATCTCTTTTTGTAAATGTTCATTTGGACAAGGAGTGACATCAGATGTGACATGCTTCTTAGTTTGGTCCATATATAAAATTTAGGGTGTGTTGCTGCATTTTGTAAACATTGGTTGTGAGATCACTATTCGTGCTTACACAACCTCCATCACCACCATTCTGCCACTACCATGAAGTTAACTTCTCTTAGATTCTTTGAGTAGATTAAAATAGCTTATTAACCATTATTTGCTCCATTGAAGCAGGGTCTAGGGAGGGTGTTTCATATGTGGTTCTTTTAGTGGACTGATACTTATTTCTTCCTTCCTGCACTTGCTCCAGTCAGCATTTTTCTTTGGCATGCCACTTTCTATTTTGTTGATGTTTCTCAACTTCACTAGAAATTGTATGAAAACTTGATTATAACTTTGATTTGTTGAAATATCACTTCAAGAATTTGGGTTAGATTTTTTGACGATCATAATTTGCCCTGTTTTATTAACTGTTGGTTCTATGATGATATGGCAGTACATGGAAGACACTCAGCTGGCTGATCTGCTCCAGGAACTTTTAGATTCAACCTCTTCTTCTGCCTGGGCTGCTAGACATGGATCTGTACTGACATTCTCTGCCTTGCTTAGGCACAATGCCTCTGCAATATTTGCGTCCCCGCTGTTCCCATCTATTGCAGGCCTTTTGAAAAGCTTCTTAAAAGATGAGAAGGTATTGTAATTCTCAGACAATCATGCAGTTACTCAACCTTTTTTTTCTCCCTCATGTGCCAATATCTGACACTTACTTGCAAATAGTTTCCTCTTCGCGAAGCTTCAACCAAGGCCTTAGGAAGGCTTCTACTTCATCAAATACGAAGTGATCCCTCTAACTCCATGGTAGTTGTTGATATCCTTTCGTCTGTGGTGTCTGCTTTGCATGATGACTCCAGTGAAGTTAGAAGAAGGGCATTATCTGCCCTAAAATCTGCTGCAAAAGTATACACTTGAACGTCTCTATTACCAAACTGGATTGCTAACTAATGTGTTTATTGTTTTATATACAAGTGTTTGGGAATTAATGTGGCATATATTATGCAGGAAAATCCATTGGCAATTGTGGCGCATGTGGCAATATTTGGTCCTGCACTTGCAGAGTGTTTGAAGGATGGAAGTAGTCCTGTAAGACTAGCTGCAGAAAGATGTGCTGTGCATGCCTTCCTATTGACGAAGGGTACGTCCTCGTCTGTCACTTTTAGATGATTTCCTGCCTTGGGGCAGTGGTGGTTTAAATTAAAGACTAATTCTTATCTTCAGCTTTTAATCATTCATGTGAGCATGGCATTTAGGGTTTGAACGGGAAGTAGAAATGTATTGAACATTTCTAGTTTAATAAGGTTTTTAATTGGTTAGTGTAATGGGGATCTGGTAGCTGAAACTAGGCAAGGAATTAATAATTTTGGAATTTCTGGCCAACAATACCGTGATATATTTTGATAGCTAAGCTTGAGCAAAACTCTAAGGTTTGACTTAAAATACTAAGGTTTGGGGACATGTTAATAGTTGGAGTGGGTTAATTAAGTGAAAGAACACAAGGATAGTGATGTAATGCAGGATTTTGCTGAAGGAAATTGTACAAGAGGAATAGGGACTTTACATTGTTGCATCATGGCAATTGCATGGCACCAGTCACTAAATTTGATTTTGATCTTTTTTTTTTTCAATTGTAGAAATCAGGTGATATTGTTATTTAATGTTATTGTTCTTCAGGTTCAGAATATGTTCAATCTGCACAAAAATTTATTACAGGCTTGGATGCCAGACGATTATCAAAACTTCCTGAACACAGGTATTGCAATTTCATCTAACAATGTTTTCATGGGTATTAGTTATTCTGAATGTCCGAACTTAACATTGCTAGATATAACTAAGCTGTGGGGATTTCTTATCCTACTCCTGAATCATGCTATCACCTCTTGAATTTATGTCATGCAAAGAATTATATTATATTTCCATATTGGTCCCCGTATTTTTTATTTTGCATATAGTTTGTTTTACTTGATTTGTTTGCTCAATATGCAAATGCAGTGATGAAAGCCAAGGCAGTGAAGATGATTCAGCTAATTGCTGAAAAGCTGGCAATGGTTCTTCGATTTTGTTTTGAGTTCCTAAGGAATGGGAGCTACAGAAAATCTGATCACAGGGAGGTGCATGACAAACTTATATTTCTGGCATCTGTATTTTGTTCATGGGAAGTACGGATTGATACACAGAGAGAGAGGGGTTCCATAGCTGAGATTTTCATCATCTGGATTTTGTTCCATACCCAGATTTTGTTGTAATGCCAACATTAATGTGATCATTCACATAGAAGATCATATGTATGATAATATGACCAAGGCCACATATTCTCATTTTTTGCATGAACTTGTGTAAAATTATTGATGGCAATGGAAAACGAATTTGTGAAAGCTTTTTCTTTTGTAATTAGGAAGTAAATACGTGTCTATCATAATATTTGTCTCATAAATAGTATTCGGTAATGCACTTAAATATTAGCAAATTAATTTCATATATATATCAATCATTCATATATAAAATTCAATTAATTAATTTCTTAGATGAAACCACGTTCAAGGCTGACTTAAATTGTAATAGGATGATTTCCATCGTCCTATCCTAAAATTTGGTGTTACAACTTTAAATTTATAGAGACTTATTATTACTCTCTATTGAATCAAGTTTTAATTAATTTAAGAGCTATGATAAATTCAATTGTTCTATACTTTTTTTCACATTATTAAATTTTTTTAACGGTTTTTTACTTTGTCTTGTATTTTATAGATTAGAAATTGTCACAAAAAAAGTTAAAATTATAATTTTAAAAAAAAAAATTGAAGATTAAGACAAACGAATTAAATATAATGAAAAAAGAAGGCTCAATACAGTTAAATGTACTGCAGACTTGCTGGTTTGTTTATTATGTACAACTGTGGGCTCATTTATGGAAAACCTTAACCTATAGCGGTGGCTATGAGCCTTTTGCTTTGCCTGTGAAGTGTGAGTGGTGCCAACTAAATCCACGGGGTAAAGCAAGCATGCAACTAAGCAAACAGCTGGTTAATATGAAAAAAGTTGGAAAATAGCTTAATTACAGTTCAAAGTGTCATAAAATTTTGTTTGAAATTTAACAACTTGATTTTAAAATTAAAATTATTGTGGGATGAATTTATTAGATATTGAATAGCAGTATAGAAGCGAGTAGTACTTATTCATAATTGATAAAATGACAGCAAAATCGCTAGAATTCTAAAGATGGATCAAAAAAATTATTAAAAAATAACTAGAAAAATATTTTGAGGTAAGAGTAAGAAAAGATCTTTGATGTACACTAATGGTCGGTCAGTCTGTTTTAAATATTCATCTTATCACAAAAATTAAAGAATCATTTAAATAACAATCATGTATATCAGGAATAAAGAGATTCTATATTTTCTCACTCTTGAATTTAATTCTCTCTGCATGACAAATGGACATGCATAGAAAATCAAAATGGAGGACATTACGGTCATTTCAATATTAATTTATTCTGGTCAATTCCGGGCTGATTTTGACGAGTTATGAGATTCGAGAATAGAAGCTTTTTACTCGTGAAATTCAATTTCATATTTTTAGTATTTATTATTGTTTATTAAATTAATATAAAAACTATAAACTGATCTAAACCCACATGGAGAAGTGTGAATTTGTAGCATATATTAAGGGAATTGCTTGCAATTCAACGCTCAAAAAAATCAAATGAAAACAGCAGCATAGAAGCCTCCTCCCCCAATACGTTGAAATTTCAGCTCTTTCTTCCTTGGCGGTTTCATCACTCAATCTCCAAATTCTAGACCCAATGAACAAAAAAATTTACGCTATTCTCCATATGTATCTTCTGTTGTTGGGATTTCAAAATCAAGTTACCCACCCAAGCTACTTGTAAATTATGCTCCCAAATTATAATATATGTCGAGAGAGTAAGCATATATTATTATTCATTTTAGATTTCCACCACCATTGATTGTTTTTATTAAAAGCTAATTAACAACAAAGAAATATGTAGTAAATGTAAAAAGACACTCTGTTCTTAATATATGTATGAATAAAGGACTTGCGGTAAATGCTAACATATCCCTTGCAAAAGAGGAATTAAAAAATAAATAATAAAAAGAGAGAGAGAGAGAGCCTAATTGAAGAACACAAGGAGGGTATACATATATGAATGTATGTTCAACATGGTAACATATTATATTTTATATTCGGATATATTGTAACTACAGTTAGGTGTGAGGAAAATATGAATAGAAATGCCAGGTGGCAGTAGGCAAAAGGGTAGAAAGCATGCCAATTGAGTGCTGCTTGGAGTTCAATAAAAGGTAAAACAAAGGAATGGAGAGACTGAGAAGGAAAGAAATCTAAAAGGGTAGAAAACTAGAAGGTGCCCATGTGTGTGAGAGGTTTCAAGAAAATTAATTATAAAGCAAAAATAATGATAAAAAGATATATTAATTGCAAAGTTGTGTGGTGGCAGATACGACATTCAAGAAATGCAATAAAAGGGAGCATTTTTAGTTGGGTTTGGGTAGGTCTGAGTTTTTATAGTGCTTTCAAGTCTTCTTCCACTTCTTGTTGTTTGCTTTGCTTTTACTTTGGCCATACGTTCCCAAAAAACTAAATTTAAAAACGCTTTTCTCTATCCTTCTTCAATGTATGAATCCAATGCAATGCAATGCAGCAGGCAATGATGATCTTTGATGTTGAAGTGGTAAGGGAAGGCCTGTGCTTAGTTTAATTACCTTTCACCAACCTTCCTTGACCACCATTAAAGACAGCACTGGAGAGAGAGAGAGAGAATGACAGAAATCAGAAAGCGAGAGTAAAAATTACAAGTCCTTTTCCTTTCTCTTTTTTCTGGGTTTTTGTGGGTGTTTGTTTGTTGTCTGTAATATCAAGAAATGAAGTCAGATTTGTTCTTGTGTGCTTGCTCTTTATTTTTTCTTGTCATGGTTAGCTAGCCCAACTTCTTCTGCTTATTATTATTTGCTTTGGCACTGAAGGAAATATGGGTGCTGCTGCTCTTGCTGCTTCTTTTAGGAAGAGATCAGGGTTTCAAGCTTTTCTTCCTCTAATATTATTATTTCTCTTCCTTGCCCAAAATTTTGGGCTTGTTTCTTCCCTAAATTACACCAAGTACAAAAGGCAGGTTAGCTGCTTGAGACTTCAAAGAATTCAAAGGCACTTGAACAAAATCAACAAACCTCCTGTATTTACCATAGAGGTATCGCAATAATCTCTCTCTCTCTGTTTTTTTTTTTTCAAAATAAAATTTTCTCCTTCTTTTGAGGTCGGAAGAAAAAAATTTCTTGTGTTTGATTTCTTTTACAGAGCCCAGATGGAGATATCATAGACTGTGTTCATAAAAGAAAACAACCAGCTTTAGACCACCCACTTTTAAAAAATCACAGGATCCAGGTACTTATTCTCTTCTCTCTCTCTGTGAAAATTGCAGAGAAAATTCGACGCTGACTTGGGTTTTTATTTTATGGTAATGCAACAGAGAGTGCCAACAGAAATACCCAAAATGAATCCATTGACGACAGAAAATAAGGCAAAAGATTCATCATCAAAGAGAAATAATAATCAAGAAGAAATTTTGAAAGGTGCATGGCAAATATGGCATAGAAATGGGACTAGGTGTCCAAAGGGAACTGTTCCTATACGTCGCAGCTCGGTAGACGATGTATTGAGAGCCAAGTCTTTGTTTGACTTCGGCAAGAAACAAAGCAGAATTCCTCTTGCCCGACGTGCCGATGCGCCGGACGTAGTAAGTGGCAATGGACATGAAGTAAGCCATCTTTCTTCTCTTCTTCTTCAATTTCCATTTATGCATGATATTGATATGTAAGAATGTGTTATCATCATCGATCACATTCATCTACATATCTTTGTCTTTCTTCTTTCTTTTCCCAACAGGGAAAACGATGTGAATCTTGGTTCATCAAAATGTGGGGAGAAAAATCCATATATGGTGTTGAGAGTGATAATATTGCTAGTAAATTTTGGATAAAATAAGAGAGAATTTTCTAAATTTAGGGTTATTTTTTTCTTGTAAATAATAATAATAACGTTGTCATTCAAAGCCATTGAGTCAAGAATCTGAAAATAATCAAATTAAATTCTAGCCATTGATTATTCTTCTGCTCAATTGACCCCACTAGATTGATTGCTAGCCACGCCAATGGAATCAACAATTTGCAAATCATAAGGTCCACAAAAAATGAAATATTATTGGGAATTTTGTTCTATTTATTGTTATCTTTAATACTAATTTGAGTACACATTTATAGCATGCAATCGCGTACACTGGAACATCGCAAGAGATATATGGGGCAAAGGCAACAATAAACGTATGGGATCCATCAATCCAAGTAGTCAACGAGTTCAGTCTCTCACAGATTTGGGTTCTTTCGGGATCATTCGACGGTTCAGATCTCAACAGCATAGAAGCCGGATGGCAGGTACTTCTTCCATTTCCTATCCTCGCATGCACACTGTTTAATACTCTTTTTATTTTATTTTTATTTTGCTAAATAATTTTTTTTATTTTTTTAGAAAAATTTTATAAAATTATTTATTTATTTATTAATTTTAATATGTTGCAACTCATTTATGTATCACTGGGATCCTGCAACTAGTAAACTGTCAATTTTATTCAAGTTTCAATGGATTCATAAATTTAAGTAAATTCAACTATCATAAATTATTTTAAAAAATTATATGATTTTTAATTAATTGATTTATTTTAGTATCTTCTAAAAAAATATTAAAATTGACGTAAAAAAAATCTTAGAATCGATACAACAAATTTGAGAATGAAATACGATTCACAATAAAATTGAAAACAAGGTTTGTATTAAAGTAGTACAATAAAATTAATTATATTTTAATTAGAACTGGTTTGATATTATTATGGATTTAAAAATAATCTATTTTTGTGGTGCTGAAGAAATAGTCAATAATAAAGAAAATTGATTAAATATTTTATAAATTTTATTTTCAGTTATATTGTAAATTTTAAAAGTAATATATATATATATATATATTTTATTTTGCAATCTGACAATAATTTATGGTGTATATATTTTTTTAATTACGTTTTTAAGAAATAAAAAAATACTAGCAATAGAAATAATATTATAATAATAATAAAGAAAATTTTTATTCAATTTTTAATAATTTTAGTTTCTTATTAGAGTTAAAATTTAATAATTATGTTAAACTTAATTTTGGATTTGTATATACATAACAAGAGATATTTAATTATAAAATTATATTCTAAAATCAGATTTTTAAAAACTGTGGGATAGGTTAATTTTGAAAATTAGTACTTTATAATTATTATATTAATAACTGATAAAAATTTACATTTATGTAACAAGTGAGGTTAGAAATCTCTAATTTTGATTTAAATTTTTGTTGCTCGTAAAAATAAAATAATTAAACTAGTAAATAAAAAGAAAATTAAAATAGGGGGAATATACTAAAGGTTTGATAATTCTACTAGTCAGGTCAGTCCGGAGCTCTACGGTGACAGCAGGCCAAGATTGTTTACTTATTGGACAGTAAGATCTCTTGCTCTATTAATTTTCTCATTAATCAATCATTAAATTACTAATCAAGTTATTATTATTTTCAACACGAGCATGTGCAAGTGGTCAGTCCCATTTATGCTGGCATGAGAGGCGCATAAGGTCAAAGTCAAACATCATCTAGGGGTTGAAAATCAAAATCTCTCTTGGTTTCCACAGGAACATTTCTTTATTATTATTATTATTATATCAAAACTTGTGCTGTGTCTTGGAGTAATTAAGTTCATTGTTAAAAGAGAGGTATACAGTCAAAACTTAGGCCAAATTTGTAACTTTGAAGGTATTTGTGGGTGTTTTGTTTTTTGAATGTAGCCATAACAAATTTCAAATTATATCCAAAGCAATCTTTTTTGGAATAAAACAAATAAAAGTAATACTATATATATATATATATATGAATGAATGATCAGGATATTAAACAATAGATGTCCTCCATTGTTAATGTCATAATTGTTGCTTAGTCTTAAACCATTACCAGGAAATAATTTACTCATCATTCTATAATTATAAATACACCAAATAAAGATGAAATACTAGGCTTAACTGGCAAGTAATTAGGTATTAAGTAAATCCAATCAATTATTACTATATATCTTCCAATCATTCATTATTATTTAATAATTAGGAGTAAATTCAAGTTTTTCTCCTTCTTTCTTTCTTTCTTTCTTTTTTTTTTTTTTTTTTCCTGTAGTTATCAACTTCTAGCGTAGTTAAGTTAGATCATTAATTAATTATTGTGTGTACTTGTCCCTCCATGGAAGATTTTGTGGATGAAAGCATTAATTTGTGCAGAATTAAATTACAGTGTTACTATAAAATTCATAAATAAAATCACGAAGGTGAATAATGTTTATGAAAGCTTAAACATACATTATTTTCTGAATTGTTGAAAACCATTGAATATAATTTAATTCTGATATTGAAACTAGATATGAAATGAAACTACTTCCAATTATATTTCATTCGGAAAATAATGAATAGATATAATTGTAACGAAGTCTTGGTTGTTATATGGAACTAACAGTAGTATCGTTACACTTTCACAGAGTGATTCATATCAAGCAACAGGATGTTACAATCTTCTCTGTGCTGGATTCATACAAACAAACAGTAGAATAGCCATCGGTGCTGCCATTTATCCTGTATCATCATATGCTGGTAACCAGTTTGACATTTCCATCCTTCTTTGGAAGGTACGTATGCAAAGTCATCCACACAAAATGATATAACATATATTCTATTTCTTTTAATGAAATTTAAAATATAAATTATATAAATGTTTGCACTCATCATTTTACATAAATTTATAATCTAATGATTTAGGATCCCAAACTGGGGAATTGGTGGATGGGATTTGGTGATAACTTGCTAGTAGGGTACTGGCCAGCTGAGCTATTTACGCACTTAGCAGATCATGCAACGATGGTGGAGTGGGGTGGCGAGGTGGTGAACTCAAGAGCCAATGGTGAACACACATCGACCCAAATGGGCTCGGGACATTTTGCTGAAGATGGGTTCGGAAAAGCAAGCTATTTCAGAAACCTGGAAGTAGTTGATTCTGATAACAGCCTCAGTTCAGCTCAGGAAATATCAACCCTAGCTGAGAACACAAATTGTTACAACATCAAAAGCTCCTATAACAACGAATGGGGCACACATTTTTACTATGGAGGGCCTGGAAGAAATTCGAAGTGCCCATGATCGACCATCAAAAGTTAAATTTCAGCGTGCAGGAACTAGCAGTCAAATTTATAATTCTTTTATTGTGTAATTATTATGAAAATATTGTGCTATTTCGGTATAGTTTCTTCTAATTCCTCATTTTTGTTTCTTCTTATTAGCGTGAGAGAGAATGTGTATTGTTGATGAAATAAGAGGAAAAGGGTAATTGGGTGTAAACAGACATGGAAATAGCCTTAGTTTTAATAGGTGTGATCAGTTGCTTGCCAATTTTAATGTAATTGTAGCATAATTTACTACTTCCTTTCATCCCTTTGAATTCTAATAAAGATTCAGAACTCAAGAATATTTATCATATATGCATGAGAAATGTTTATAAGAATATTTGTACACTTGTACAAAATACTCTATCATAAATATATAAACAATTCTCCACTTCAAACCTTGAGATAAATGTGAAATTAATTAATCAATTAATTGTTCATGGTTCATAATATATAACTCTACTTTGAATTGAATTTGTTTAAAGATAAATGTGGAATTAATTCTTCATATTTCATAATAACTTCACTTTGAATTGTTAAAATAGAAACATAAAATTTAAAATAAATTATAAACAATAGTATGATTCTATTAATGACTATATAAATCATTTGATACATTATATATATATATATATATATATATTTTTTTTTTAATTTTCGTTTGTCATTTAAAGATTATTCAAAATTTTCGGAAACTTAGTTTATAGATGTGGGATCTTGATACAACTTGTGCATCCATTGGGAGTTCGGGGACGCAGCCACTATAATTTTCAAAAGAGTACTCTGTAAATATGTTCAGTTCAGCCGTAACTCCAAATATAATGTGACTGACAATGGAGGATAGGGCATATGTCTCAAGTAGTCAAACCTCGTGGCATGAGTACTGGCCCCCTAGAATTTTCAGAGGGAGAAGGTACAAATTGAGACACAGCACAAGATGATTCATTAGTCAACAATTAGGACTTTGATTGTAGCATCTGTTTGAAGTTCCATTAATGTTGAATAGATCGATATGCCTGAATAGACTTGTGCGGGTCAGATCTCATGAAACAATATTCCTTCGTTGGAGTTTATTAGGAAAATGTACGTAGCTTCATCGTGGCAGTAGAACATTGCTTTCAAGAAAATAATTCAGCTGGGCATACCTGCATGCATGCTTTGCTTGCTGATTTATTCAATTTTATAGTTGGGAGTCTGTTTTGGTATACTTTTCAAAGTAAACGAAAGCCAATAACTCTGAAATCCAGTCTTTACCAGCAATTACTGTAGCAACGAAGATCAATAGTTTGCGGGACACTAATTGTCTGATGACTATGACTTTTCGGAGAAAAGTAAGGGACATTGCTTTTCTTACAACCGATTTTTGAAAAATTATAAACCATATATAAATGAAGGCACAAGGCTTGATTGGCATACGAACTGAAAAAGAGACACACTCAACTGTTAAAGAACTGTTTTATTATTCCCATTTAGCCAATGGCTTGGATTAGCCTCCTATTTCTCATTATGTTATGGCCTCACTCTCGTTCACGAGCAGAAACAGATACACTGAAACAAGGTCAACAGCTTCATGACTGGGAGCAGCTAGTTTCTGCAGAAAAGGTGTTCAAGTTAGGATTCTTCAGCCCCAGCTGGGAATCATCTGACATAGGCACCTTTGCTCCTCGTTACATCGGAATTTGGTTCGACAAAATTCCATTTTATCCTCTCTGGGTAGCTAACCCAGACAATGCAATTCCTGATTCCTCTGGTGTTATATCATTGGATACTGATGGTATTTTGAAGATTTCATACAAAGGAAGCTCACCAATCGCTGTAAGTTCCAATCAAGGAAAGAAAATGAATCCAGGGAGAAACATCACAGCCACTCTACTAGATTCCGGAAACCTTGTTTTGAGAGAGGTTGGCCCTGCGAGAAAAGCTGGGCCAATTTTATGGCATAGTTTTGATTATCCATCAAACATGCTATTGCCTGAGATGAAACTAGGCTTCAACCTGAAGACTGGACATGAATGGTATCTTTCTTCATGGTTTAGTGAAAAACTGCCTTCTCCTGGAGCTTTCAAACTTGGCCTGAATCCCAATGGATCTGGAGAATTGCTCGTTTGGCGGCGAGGGGACATTTATTGGAGAAGTGGGGCGTGGAAAAATGGGAGTTTTGAATTAGCAGCTGACATAACAAAGAGGGTTGATGCATTCGAATTCAGGTTTGTGACAAATGAGAATGAAACTTATTTCTCATATTCTCAGAAAAGCAGGTCAATTCTATCAAGATGGGAGCTGGATACTTTAGGCCAAATTACGCAGTTCACTTTGGACAGGCGCCGTGGTTCAAATACCTGGATATTTGAAACTACCAGTGCATGCAACACTGATTATACAAAGAATCAGACGGCTGTTTGCCTTAACGAAGAACCTACAAAGTGCAGGAATGGTTCAGAGTTCTTTGTGCCAAAGAAAGGGTATATGGATAATAATTTTGCATATTATCTGGATGATAATGCAAGCTTGGCTCTCAGTGATTGTCATGCGAAATGCTGGAAAAATTGCTCTTGTGTTGCCTACAAATCTTTTTCACAGAACGGCACAGGATGTCAATTTTGGACCAGAGAATCAAAATTCTTTCCTGATGAGAATTTTGAAGATGTTTACATGCTCACTTCTGAAAGCGCCCAAGGTATCTATTCACTAATTGTTTCTTTGCTCTTTTTATAGTGAATACGGTATATCATTGATATTGCCATTGTTCTAGCTTACAATTCTTCTCTTCGGTATTTTGCGTCAATTGAGGATGAGAAAAGAAAAATCTTAAAAAAACTAGGTGAGAAAATTACATTCTTAATTTTGAATGATTTCTATGTTTTCAGTCAACTCATTTAAATTGGATACGATGCTTAATTTGCAGGAAAGAAGGAAAGAAGTCAAGCTAAACCCTGATCTCTGCGATATAACTTTGGAAAATGATATCCAAGAAACATATGAACTATCATTAGACTCTTTCAGGAGTCAATTACATACAAGAATAAGTGTGCTTATGCTATCCAATAAATTGTAAAACAATATGTATTTCTTGTGGAAACCAGTTAAGGTTTGCCTATTTTGTTTTCAATAGTAATTGAAATGTGTCTTTGAGCGTAAATGCAAAAAGTATACATGCAGCACCTGTTGGAAAACAAGAACTCATCTGGATATATACATCATTCTAGCAATTTCTTGTGTGCATAATGACCCTAAATCTCTAAATCCTTCCCGTGTTCAATACAATATCTGTCCTATATCTACTGTTAGGAATTTTTACAACTAAAGTAGATGGTTTGAAAAGAAAACTACACAATTGTTTGTTAGATTTCATATGCATGGGGCAATGCGTTGTGGGCTAGTTCACAGGAACAGAGAAAACAAAGATTAATCAAAACGATTATGTGTACTTTTATCGAGACAATTCCGTCATTACTGTCAAAATACACCAGAATTTATTACATACGATACAAGGAGCGCACACGAAATGCAGAATTCCAATATTTTTAGTTTTTACTGCTCAAAGTTTCTTTTAGGTGCCCATTAATATGGCAACTTCGAGGCAACAGCACAGAAAATTATTTATCTGTGAGGATTCTTCCACCATTGAATCTCAAGTGATCAGATGCAGGAATCGTAAGTGTTGTAAAAACAGTTTCACGAAAATAATATCACATTGAAGAAAAGCTGAAGCAGAACAAAAAAAGTAACAATGAAAAAAAGAGCATAAGCGATAGCAACCAGCAGAGGATAGAGGGCATATATCGAGGTTCGGAGAGGATAAGAGGGCGTGCATGGAGGTTGTCAACTGACTACATGGGAAAATAACCTTATTGTAGTAAAATAACCTTATTTTAGACAGGGCGTAGAAGGCTGACCTGTATCTGCTTCAAAATTCTGAACGTTCTGTAATCAGTTTACTTCAAAGGAGAAAATCAAATCATATTTTTATTCTTTCTTGTATTTATTATATAGACTTTTATACAAAAACTGGTAGGTCATTGTATTTGCTTTTAAAATTTGTCACCACCTAAACTAACAGAGGTTAGTGACTTTAAGTTGAAAATTAAATTATTAATAAAATGTTATTAGTCATATAGATGAATCTATTCTGGATATTTCAAAACAAATAAAAATATAAAATATAATAAAATATTACAAAAAAATGAATATCTGTTATATTTTAAAATGAATAAATTTAAAATTAAATATTTCATATGAATTATACATTGTCACATAGTCGAAAGTTTGATAATTTAAATACTAATAAATAAAAATATATTAACTATCGAGCAATTGTAAATCCATTAGTTTTAACTCTTAATATTGCATGTACTACTCGCGCTATAGTATCAATGTCGAAATAAAAACATTCTTAAAGGAGAAAAAAAAGGGGCAAACAAAATTGCGGTGTTCAGTAAGAATTAATGTCACTTACTTATATTGGTTTATACTATAAAATTTGCATGATCAATAGAAAAATTATTTATGCCTATTTTCAATAAAAATCATCAATGATGCTAATTTTTGAAAAATTCACACATTTTTCATAATATATAATATACACATCTTACATAATATATAATAAATAGTTAAAATAAATATCATTAATTTAATTTAAACCACATAAATCAATTTATATGAATCATACGTGTTAATAATAACCACACAAAATTCACAAATAAAGTAACTTGCACAAGTTTTGAGTCTTAAGTGATACTTTCTCATCATGCCATTTATACTCATAGATACTCTTATATCATCCCTCATATATATATATATATATATATATATGTATGTATGTATGCATGCATGCATGCATGCATGTATGTATGTATGTATGTATAAGAATAGTCCTCCATTATTCCATATAGACCTAAGATACTCCCCCATCATCTCATATATACTGGGGATACTCACCCATCGTCCCACGTATATAGAAATACTCCCACATCATCCTATATATACTAGATATACTCCCCCATCATCTCATATATATATATATATATATATATATATATATATGTATGTATGTATATCTAGTCACCAACATTGTGAAATGTTCATACCCATGTATCATTTATAGACAATGTTCAATTAAAAATTTGAACAACATAACAGTATAAAATAAAAATAAAGCCCCCTATGTATTATTTATCAAAATAGTACATTCAATAATTTTACCATACATAATTTATCAACATAAAATATTTAAACCAAACAAGTGTTTAACATGTCATAACTCCAAGACATGCTATCCAAACATTTCATCATAAATCAACAAATAATCAAAATAAAATATTTGAACTTTAATATACACCATAATCATAATCATAACTATATATGCGTGTATATTTAATTAAATTTTTAAAATGCACAACAAAATGATAGAATCCATATCTTATTCACCTTAATTTACGTAATTTCTAATTTGATAACTTATTTGATTAAATCAAGGTCATGGTTAAGCCAAAAATGATGTTCGAAATATTTGAAAGACAATTTTGATCAAATATTGACCATTGACCAATCAACTTAGTTGGTTAACAATAGTCAACAGTGGCAACAATGCAAAATCAAGCTATTTGGGCAATGAATCCTAACGGATCTTATAGTTCTCAATATTCTCTGTCTAACAATGTAATTCATTTCTCCATCCAATGTTTGATTCGCTGAAAATCTGACCAAAAAGTTACAGCTCTGATGACATCAATAAGGCAATTTTAGCAAATTTTAAATCTAACTTTTTCAATATTTTTGTTTTACTAGTTGTAGTAAGTTTGTTGGTATATTTGGTTTTTGAAGAAAAGGTTGGGTTTGGTTAGAAAGTTAAGTTAAAAAATTTTTAAAAATTTTAAATAAAATTTAGTAAAGTGTCAGAGCTCAAATTCAGGTGAAGTTGGTAATGGTGAAATGTGAACATCGAGCAGGTCATGTAGTCCAAAAATCATGGTGATTGGAGATTAAAAAGGGGTTTATCGAAAAAGTGGACAAAAAAATCTAAGGAGAGAGGGTGGGGTTCTTTTGAAAATAATGAAAATAATATTATAAAAAATTTTATTGAATTTGTAGAATAACTCCAAATTTTTTTAAAATTATACTTGAACTATAGATATTCAAAATCAAACAATATTATTTAAAATTTCTTACAAATTTAGTCTTTTCCAAAAACCAACAAAATACAAAATATTTATTATAATATATACATATTTATTTGACATTTTTTAGAATATAATAACTTCTACCATTTTAAAGAAATTTTGTCTTTAAAATTTATTATATCTCTTCAAAAATCAAATAAATAAAAATAATACTCTAGAACTTTGTATTCGAAATTCCAAGGAACCTCCCTACTACTATGATATTGTCAAAAAATATTAATAAGAAGAATCTCTCTCCTATAAAGGATATAAATCTTTCAATCTCAAGGTTTTAATTAGTATTTGATTATAAGTTGCATCTTTTTATATTGAAACCCCAATCCACTAAAGGATGTGAATGAAGTCTAACTAATACAATCTTATCATCAAAACATGAAAAATATTATGCCTATGGGATATTTGTGGTGGCAGGACCCGTTTATATACAATTAGGCCCATTTTCACAAGAATCTTAAAAGGTTCAGTAGGTCTTAGGGCAAACTTACTTTTGACTTTAAATCGTGAAATAATTTTTAAGGTTAAACTTTCAAGAAGACATGATTTCTATCTAAAAACTCTTGTGCTACTTCTCTAATAAAATAAATTTTTAGTCGACTTTGGTTATTTACAAATGACCTTTATAACTCAAATATCCACAGTAGTCACTTCTACTAAATTTGGCCTAAGTATAATGTGTTCTTTTACTTTAGCTTGACATAGTGATGGTCTACATGGTCTCTCATACAAAGTCTTATAAGGAATCATACCGGTACTAAAGTAGTTAATGTTATTATAAACAAAATCTATTAAGATTAATTAGTCATTCTGACTATTCTGAAAATTTATGACAGAGATCTCTACAATATCCTTGAGAGTGTATATAATCCTTTCAGACTGACCATCTGTCTAAATATGGAAAGACACTACTAAAATTTAACTTTATCCTTAAGGTATCTTACAAATTATTCTAATATCTAGAAGTAAACTATGGATCCCAATCAAAGATAAGAAAATCATATATAATTGAATTATTTGATTTCAATATAACTTGCTAAACTTTATTAGGGAGTATATTGGATTAATATGGATGAACCATGCATACTTGGTCAACTAATCAACAATCGCTCAAACCGCATTATACCCTTGTTGATTTCTCAATAAAACTATCACAAAATCTATGGAAACGTGGTCTCATTTCCACTCAACAATAGGTAAAAGTTATATCTATTGACAGGTCATTCATCGTGATACTTACTGAGTCACATTATATTTTATTTCTTTTCATTCGTATTGCCTCTTAAGATCTCTATACATCTTAATATCTTTTAGTTGTACAATAAGTTTAGATCAATGTACCTTTACCATAATATAATCTTTAAGTTTAGTGTCATCTAATGCAACCAATTTTTATCAAAAAAGAGGAATCATATGCACTTATTCTCCAATTATCCAATTGTTCATTGTTCTGTAGTTGATTTATTCTATCACTATTACTATAAATGTTGAAACTACAACTATATTATAAATATAAGCAAAATTGCTATCCTCATGATACTGCAAATCAAAATCACCGATTGTTATTCTTTTCTAATCATCTAAGCCAAATGTGTAAAAATTTCATGAGATTTATGACTGAAAACATCAGCTATTATGTTGGCCCTTTATCAAACACAAGTATCCAAAACTCTTTAACTTCTTTTATCCACCATAACATATTTTAAGAATGAAACTAGGTGACTCTAAACTTAAACTAACTTGATATATCACTTACTTCTCAATTTTTTTCATAAAACATGACCTTCTTACTGTAGTAATTAACTATAACTCGATAGTTATACAATAAATCTATAGTTAGGATCACTCTAACTTAAGTAAATATTATAATTACATCAACAATCAATTTATATCTAACAATCACATTACTAAATTTATACTTAAAATATACTCTAGAAATACCTCTAATAGTATTAAACTTTTCCTTTATAACCTTTAACCAACTTACAACTGTAATAGAATCAGCTTATTCTTTAAAAGTCAATAACCCTACTTCACAAGCTCCTTATGCAACATTACCTTACATCTCTTATCATTTTGCTTTCCATTAAAATTGGGCATAGTCCTAATAGCCTCAAATATAGTATTAATATGCTCTATATCGGGTTATTACATTAGCGTAACACGCTTAATACTCTACATGGAGCCATTCTAGCAACAATATATCATTTTATTTGATTATAGCATAATATGATGCATATGGATCAAAACAATTGAAAACAATAAATTTAAGCTTTAAAAAAACTTTATTTATAGGTGTTATACACCTAAGAACATAAAATTATGCTATGATACCAAAAATATTAACTTGGGATCCTTCAAAACATATCTAAAAATAAAGTACACTAAAATATCACAAAAAAATATGAACACCTGTTATGTTTTAAAATAAATAAATTTAAAATTAAGTTATCTATGCAAATCATATATTATCATATAATCAGAAGTCTGATAATTTAAATACTAGTCAATAAAAAGATATCAACTATTGAGCAACTACAAATTCACTCATTTTAACTCTTAGTACCTAAGCATACTACTCGCACCATAGTATCCATATTACACTAAAAATATTCTTAGAGAGAAAAAGAAATGGGTGAGCAAAACTATAATATTCGGTAAAGATTAATATCACACGCAAAAGTCAAAGAAGGGAAAGAAGGAAAAAAATAAACATAAAAGAATATGATCTTTTATCCAGCAATCCCAATGAATGGTTGAGCTACTTGCCTACAATC
Organism: Swietenia macrophylla; assembly: GCA_032401905.1. NCBI lineage: Eukaryota > Viridiplantae > Streptophyta > Magnoliopsida > Sapindales > Meliaceae > Swietenia > Swietenia macrophylla. The sequence continues at coordinate 2,386,646 of CP135569.1, read as the reverse complement.
AGTTTTGCTCTTGCATGGCCCTCATTAATTTGGAACTGCTCTCCAAAACCAAAATGAGCCATCAATAACCAAATAAAGGTAATAAGCTATCCACCTTTACTAACCTGTTGAGCATGTGTCCTTGTTCTGCAATGACTTACAGCATATGATAACAATTCCTCCCACACATTGCACATCAACTTCCATTTATCTTCCTTCTCCTCATCCTCCAGTCTTTTCAGCTCTTTGGCCATCATACTTACATCAAATAATACAGATTTGCTTCTGTCTCCCTTCACAGCTATAGGTTTAACATCAGATTTCACGCTAAGAATGAATTCGCATGCCTTCTTTTTCTCATTTGGCTTTACACTCTTTCTTCTAAAGAATTTGTCGGCCTCGGCACAGGTATCACAAAATCTTATTTTTACAATACCTGCCATAGCAGACATCATGGTCAGCTGCATGACTAGAAGATACAACATGTAATCTGAAAGGAACTTGCTCAATACATAATAATCATAATTATCTTTGGTAACTTTTTTGTCAGTGTGGTAAAAAAGATCAGTAGCAATGTGCCACAGTAAAAGGCTTTCATCATAATCAACATCAGAAACATAAGGCATTAATTTGCTGAGATCACTTCTTGAATTGCTATCCTGCAGAATCCAATCACCTTTAGCTGAAAATATTCTCTTGACAATCTCTATATCATCTTCAAACTGGGATTTTCTTTTCAAATCATTAAATATAAATTGCCACAACTCTTTAGTTAATGGTTCATGAGACATATATTTTATCTCATCCACAAAATCAGTAAGGCCCAAACAGTTAATGACTTTATCAATTATCAAAACTAATTTATAATTTTACGGAAAGTATGCAGTTGTTATATTGAAATATTTTAATATTCTGAAAACTCTTTAATTGTTTTTTGAAATTAGTTTTATACCTTTATGCTCGACAGTAAATTTACTAACTATAATTATATTTTTCATTTTCAGTGTCTAGTTACTGAGTTTTCCTAAAAACTTACCTCTCTACTATACTTCTCAATTTTACAAGATTTAATTCTTAGGTTAGCACTTATAGAGATTTCGAAAAGAGCATTAGAATACTATGATACACTTGCAGTCACTAAGTGTTCTTCATTTTTGCATGAATCCATTCAATTTGTTTATATGAAGCCTAATGCCCAATGATATACATGATGCATAATATTTTGTATAATGTTTTTGGTGTCGCAGCCTAAAGCTGTGACTTTGGAGTCTTTATCTACTATTTATTCACTGTAGTGCACTGCGACCTTAAATTTTCTAACTATTGTTCATCAATTTTATATTTGTTTACCAAAATTTGTATATACATATAAGTTCTGTTTATATGATTTTAATTTATCTGAGTTTGATGTCTATATATTCACGTCTGCGTACAAATTTTATTTGAGAATTATAGAGGTGCGATGTCCAAACCTCTATGCCAATCACAATTCTGATTTTTTAGTATGTGACAATTTATTTTAGACTCATAGCTTTATTTATTTTAGACTTAACGCTTCATTTATTTTGTGCTTATTTTAATATTTTAATTGGATATTTTAGTTTTCTAATAATATAAGATCTTTTTAACTTTTTTTATTTTAATTAGATTTTTATATCCTAATATGGAAGACAAAGGAACAAATTTTTAAGTCAAATAATGAATGAAAAATACGTAGCAATCATGAGTTTTGTTCTCTTTATGTTCGTTGAATTTTCACATGAGCTTATCAAAAATTAATTTTTTGTGGTATTATAATCTTAACTTGGGTTCTTGATTCCTTGGTAGTATTCTAATAATAACTTGGGCTCTTGAATTAAGTATTTAGTATGTTCAAATTCTTAAACTTGGATTTGAGTTTTTACGGGGATGTAATCAAATTTGTTGTGGGTTTCAAAATAACTTCATCTAAGGGTTCACATTAATATGTTAATTTGTTAATGTTTGCATATAAATTATAATTTATTTATACATATTAATTTATTATTTTTATTTAATTTTATTAATATTTTATTTAAATTTTTTATTATTTAATATTGATAAACGAATACGATGTGCTTAAAAATGGGGATGGGGCAAGGATTTTTTTTTCTTAAACACAGTTAGATACAGAAATACCGCCTATATCCTCGGCCTATTGTCATCCTTGCCGCAAATTTGATTTGTTAGGATACTAATAGAAAAAACTTAAACTATTGTACAATTATTTGTTAATTAACAAAAATTTAATAGTCCATTTGAATTTTAATTTGAGATTATTTCTTGCTTTCAATCACCATTTTATGATCCAAAGTGTGAATGAAAAATATCAAATGGTCACAAATTTGAAAATATTTAATGAACCCTTACATTTTTTTAATTAATATTAAAAATTTTAAAATCATGCATATTGTACCAATATGTAAAACTTTTAAAATAATTTATTTTTATCCATTAATTTCATAAGTATAAAGATTCATTCAAAAATTTAAAAGTTGGATTCAATAGAACTTGAATGAAATTATCTTATTTAAATAATTGAAAGTGAAGATGAGTGATCAAAGTGAATTGGTGTAAATGAACAGCTTCTTTTGATAAAACATGTTTTGATCATAAGAGAATATTTTTGTTCAATTATATATTTTTTAGTTTGTTTTATTGATAAATTATTAATGTGATTAATTTAATAAAATAAACTACGAACATGACTACTTAAAAAAATTTCCTATTTTTTAAAATAATCCACCCAACCCCTAACCGTTAGTCTTGTTCTTTTAACGTTAAATTTGATCGTGAGAGTAGGATATATTGGTAATTTCGGTAAAATGAAAAGAAAACTACGTTAAAACAATCATCATGCCCGGAAGACAGTCACAACCACCATCCAGCGTTTATCTACACCTTGTGAATTCCAATCAAACGGCTAAAATACACCTTATCCAAAAATTTAATGTTCGTAGTCCCTCTGTGGGCCCAATATTTTATTTTATTTTTATTTCATTTTAAAGTATTTGAAAATCAGAGTTTTAACTTCCAAAAGCGCCAAGAAAATATCAGCTGATTCAGTGGCCAATACTGATCTGAAAGAACACCTGAATTTCAATGGCTTCTTCTTCTTCTTTTCTACTCCTTCAACCTGTCACCTCATCCTCTCCTGCCCTTCTCTTTCACAAAAGTCCCCACCATATCCATTCTCTCAAAATCTCCTCAAAACCCTTTTTCTCAAACTCAAAACCTCTCACTGTTTCTTTCGCTCTCACTGAATCAGACTCCCCCAAGTCCCTTCAACCCAACCCTCAAACCCTCCTTCAAGAACTCGCTGTAAGCATATCTTAGGGGTATCTGATTTCAGATACCCAGAACAATTTCATGAAAAATAAATTAAAAAAAACCTCTTTTTGCTTTATGGTTTAAAGTAGTTGTTTAATTGTTTCTTTTTTGTCGCTGTTGGTGCAGGATTGTTTTGATCTGCCGTCAGATTATTTTGCACAGCTTCCGCGTGATCTTCGGCTGGATGTAAGTCTGTTAATTTTGTAGTGTTTTACGGGCGAATATGTGTTATTTATAGTTTGGCTTTGTATATTCTGGTTGATATGTTATGAATAGAGATAGTATTGGTGTTTGTTCTATTGGTGTGGTGCAGCTGAATGACGCCGCTTTTGATATTTCAAATGGGCCAGTTATTGATGAGGTTAGTTCTTTCTCTGCATTGGTTAATGTTTACTTCAGCTTTTGTAGCCATGTGAATTATTGATGCTGTAAGTTACTGATATAATTTCACTTTTTATTCTTTAGTAATGATCCATTCAATATTTGTGAATTTATGCAACATAATTGATAAAAATGATAATTTCATAAAATTTTATGTATAAAATTGCAATTAGAATGCTAAATGCTATGCATGAATAATTTGATTGAGCTAATGGTAAACATAATGTTTTACCCCGAATGTTCCATTGAATATTTCTTTTCAGTGTGGTAAAGAGCTGGGAGAGATACTATTAAACCTTTCTCGAGCGTGGGAACTTGCTGATACATCAACTTCCCTTACTTTAGCAAATAAGCTACCTGCATTGGAGAGCTCTTTGACAGACAGTGGCAAATCAGGCAAGAGCAAGAGCATATGCAGTTGATGCTTTGATAAATTTTAAAGAGTTTGTTCTGAAGTTTGTTTCCATCTATTTGCTGGTCTAGCATTTGGCAAGCGCTTGATATCAGCTGGTAGGAGGTTCCAAGCAATGGGACAGTATGGTCAAGGTGAACTACAAAAGGTATCTCGATAACTTATAAGTTGGTGTGGTTGCTGTTATTGTTATGATTTATGTTTTGTTATGATGCATTTTCTCTTATAAATTTGTGTTACTGAAAGCAGTGTTTGAAGAAGAAAAATACAAAAGAAGGAAATGTTGCACAGTGCTCATGCATTTTAACTTCTAATGGAATCTCTACCTCTATTGTTGCTGGAATGCCATATTCTTCTAATTTCTCCAGAAGTTCTGAAGTGGTAAAATTGCTGGTTTAGCCCCAATAAACTATCATTTATTTGCTGAATATTCTAAAATCCCAATAACTTTTTCACAAAACAGCCCTCTGAAATCCAGAACATTTAATGTAATATAGTAAAAAATACCAATCTGCAACCATCTGTCTTTAATTTGACAGGTCATAGAATTTAAGTGTGCACTAATTATACAAATTAGATATTTATTTGCATATGGTGATTATGCATATTAAGTCTTCTATTCGTCATGATAAATGCAAGTGATTATATGTGCCCTTTCCGCTCTCTCGGCTTTAAATTCCCATTCCTCATATGCATTGACCTCTTAAAGTCATTTAGTATTTGTAATTGTTCTCTTTTCCTCAATATACTTTTTTGTTCAAATCGGACAAGATTATGGGAGTTTAAGTATGTTACATCTTGTTAATTGCATTCAAAAGTTGAAGGAAAACTTTTCCTCCTCTCAAGCTTACTAGAAGTAGTGCTTTACAGATTGCAAAAGCGATGACAACAACTGGAAAGCTTCTCTCTGCAAGTTCAATATCAACCACAACTGATGAACAACCAAAGAAAGAAACTAGGACGCTGAAGGTAGGTGAAAATCTACAGTTGTTTGGGTGTTACCTCAAGCAGATGAACTAATATGGTAGTTCCAAACTTTAGTTTGGAGAACTTCAGGTTGAAGTAACACCAGAAAAAGCCAACATTGGGGCCGCTATTGGATTTGTTTTTGGGCAAGTATCCTATTTCAGCTGTTATTTTGTTTGCTGAATTGATTTGTTACTAATAGACTGGAAGCACATTATTTTCTATCATATAAATAAGTTGAAACATTGAAATGTAGGATTCTTTCATGGGAACTAGGTCAAGGCGTCCAAAGCATTCCAGAGAGCTCATTGCAGTATGCAAATGACAATGCTTTGTTGCTTGCGAAGGTTTTTTTGAAAATAATGCTTTATTCCTTTTTTTGACTTTCTTTCTGGATAACCAATGCTGCCATTATTGGTTACTAAATCTTATAATTTTGGACGCAGTCTTTAAGGGGAGCTCTGCTTGCAGTTTGCTACTCATCGACAATTTTATCTGCTTTCACTACTGTTGGGCTTTTCTTTCTTGGCAGACAACTGGCATCAAAGGAAAAATGACCAACTTTGTGCTATGTTGTCTCAGTCTTGCTTGTTATTGACTGTATGGCACTTCCATTCACAAAAGTCAGCTCTAAATTTCACTTAAAAGCCATGACTTGAAGGATCTGGAATCCACAATATGGCCTGATAGTGATTTCAAAGAGTCTGCAAATCAGTTAACTAGGGAAACTAGAATTGTGTTGTCTGGTTCCTTCTTTTGGCCCTTGGACATATGAGATTGAAAATTTAGTTCTTAGTAAGGGCATTTTAAAATGTATATGTTAATTTCATTGTTCTGCTTGCAAGATATTTCTAGACAGCTTATAATCAGCCGTAAAATTCATTTGGCATAGTTAAATGGTCAAGGTATATATATAATTCAACAGTGAAGAACTTCCATTGCTTGATATTAATACGACTGCTGATCAGATTTTCCTGTTGAGATCAAGTTGTCAGACCTGCATGAGAGAAAAATATAAATGGGGTATGATCTAATATTGCAGATGCTTGGCATGTTCATAGTGCAATCTTTTTGTTGTTAGTTATAGTTTGATAACTAGCAGCTGAATATTAACCTGTGTACTACCATAAACATTGTATTGTTTATAGTACAAACTTTTCATTGTTAGTTATAGTTTATTGTGTGGTCTTACTATTGCTGGAAGGTTAGATAACTAACAACTGAAAATTAATCTGTGTAGTACCCTAAACATTGCATTGTTAAGTTTCTTTATTCCCAGATGTTAATGCTATAAAATTTTTCATTACTGTAAAAGTTTGTGGAGAAAAGGAATTCTCATCTTCCTTGTGGCCATCCTCCAGTAAGCTATACCCGAAAGGAGCTAGATTCTCATTCTCTGCAGAATGCATTGGGCAAAGGTTGTGCAATAAAAGGCTTCTTATTGAATGTATAATCTTGGAGTAGTTGTCGGTACAATTATGGCAAGTGATGTATTAATTGCACTCTAATGCTTACAAATAGACTCTTTGCATAACACCCCCAAGTATGAAGTTAGCAGGTGCAATAAAACCAGCAATTCAGTTGGAAATATCTTTGTGGAATTTTGCAGATTGGAATGACAAATTATATGTTACATGGAGAAGCTACCAGTGACCACAGCTTTTGACATATATTCATCATCTATCTATAATGGATAAAACGTTTTGCACCATGGGTAAACCGGATGTTTTTCTAGTTTTTTACATTCAGTTATTTGTTTTCTGTGTACATGTCCACTCTCGTCACTTTTGAGTCTTTGATTGCATGTAGCATAGATGATTTATGTTAACTGAACAACTGTAAATTTTTTATTGTTATATTAATGTCAGGAAAGTGAAAATTGCAGCATCTCGGCTCTGCATCTACATTTTGGTCTTGCAGAGCAAGTATGTGAATTGGATATCATAAAATATGCAAATGCAAAGTTTCTTTCATGGCGGCAACATTTGGAATTGACTAAATCTTTAATAATTTAGTACTTTCAGTATAGAGTCTACATTCATTGATATCATTACCAGCAGTATATTTAGTTTTTACTTAATGAATAATGAATCTTAGAGTATCTCTTTTAAATTACTAAAATTAAAATTTAATGTGAGGAAGTATATGAAGTCTTAAATTGAACACTTTCAATGGGATCATATGATAAAATTATTTTGTATGTATTAAATTTTTTCTTTTATGGTTATAATCATTTTCTTCATCTAATGAGTTTTGAACTAAATGTATATATGATAAGATTTATTATAGGGGTATGGGAGTAATATGGTATCTTCTTTGTGGTTAAGATTATATAATTAGATTAATGTTATATATTGTAAAAGGTATTTTTACATATCTTTCAAGAAATTTAGCGAAATCACTTATAAAAACAAGTTTTTTTAAAAACTAACAGAAAGTACCTTTTAACTAGTAAAATTGTGTTACATTTAACCGTTAATTGACCAATGATAATAATAATTTTAAAAAGAAGTGTTCTAAGTTTAGCTTTGATTTCAATTTGGCCGAACTTTAAATATGTGCATGTATTTTGCTGTGGAGAATACATGGCTAATAAGCCAAACAGATATTGTTATGCTTTGGTAACTGGGATGTGAATCAGAGTAGAGTGTTGGAAAACCATTTTAGATTGCTAATCAAAATTGGTTTGTTGTGGTAATGCTTTTATTTCCCCTTGAATTGCTTAAATTGCGTAGATCTGTTCTGTTTTTGGTAATGCTTAAATTGCTGTGATGATGCCTGAATTGCTTAAATTGTTTGCTGTGGTAATGCCTGAATTGCTTAAATTGTTTGTTGTGGTAATGCTTAAATTGACCATCAGAATCTGTTATGTTGTGATGATGCTTCATTGTTTGAAATGTTTTGTTGTGGCAATGCTAACGCTGGGCACCAGAATATGTTTTATCACGGTAATATGCTTAATATTCCCACTACTTTCTGGTCCAACCATTGGCTCATGTTTAAATTGCCAAATGCTTAAATTGATAACTGGAGAACTGATATTGTTTTGGTGTGGTAATGTTTAAATTGCTTGATATTCTCATTGCTTGTTGGTCTGCGCACCAATTCATACTTAAATTGCTAATTGAAGAACTGATATTGTTTTATTGTGATAATGTTTAAATTGTGTGATATTCCCACTGCCAGACACCAGTTCATGCTTTAAATTATTGATTAGAGAACTGATATTGTTATGTTGGGATAACTGGGGCGTGGCTATTACTACTAGAAACTGTGTGCAATTAATTTTATTTGAGTTCCCGTCATTTACAAAACTTGATAAAAAAAAATCTGAACATAATACTGAAAAATTGATGAACAACTGGTATTGTTATATTGATACACCACATTTTGAGCATCTTGTTCTATGCGAGTAAGCGACTACCTTCATTTTGATTGCAGTTTAAATTCTGTATTTTGTGCCACCGAAATCATAAATGAAATTCAAAAAAAATATGCCATGATTATGCGACTGCATCTGATTGTCTTCTATTTAGTTGTGCGTACAAGCCTTAATATCAGAAAAGCTCCCGGTCACTTCCCACATGCATGATGTACCCTTAAAATAATATTCATAGCTTACACTTCAGAATAGGATATATAAGCAATTTTCATATATTATAATTATCCAAACAAAATATATATATATATATATATATATTTATCAAATAAAATAAAAATTAGATGTCAAAATTATTAAAAAAAAAAAAAAGATTTCATAGCAAAATGGCTCAATATTTCAGTTCATTTATACTTTAGCCCAATCTAAAATTTTTCATAATCTTAACCAAAAGTTTGACTTTTGAACGAAATTATCTCTTAACATAGTTTTTGATTAACTTGTTCAAGTAAAATGAAAAAAAAAAAAAGAGAAGAAAAAGAGAAGAGAGAAAGAAAAAAAATTCGGACAAACACGTTGAGAACTATTAAAAATATTTATTAGATCAAGTTTGTTCAATGACCTATATTACGAGCACATTTACATTGAAAAAAAATTGTTTTAATTTGTGAAATTTCACAGCTAAAACTTCTATATAAATTATCTAAAAATTTTATTTAATAAAATTGTTGAGAAATTTCAGTTAATAAAATTATTGATAGATTTTAATTTAATAAAATCGACAAGAAGTTTTAGTTCTTGAAATCTTCAATGAATTTTAGAAATCGTCGAGTGATTTCACAATTTTATTAACTAAAATCTCTTAATAATTTTGTTAATTGAAATATTTTGATAATTTTATTGACTAAAATTTTTCAACGATTTCTACAAAAGCTTTAATGCAAAAATTTACAAATTTAACACTATTTTTCTGACATAAATATTATTCACAAGTTTTAGAAGTATTTTTTATTGATTTTCATAAAAATATTCTTATATGTATCATTGCATGTGTTTAAATTTTAAGAGAGATATATAAAAAATATTCCTATTTACTAAATATGGACAAATCTAATTATTTTATTATTTTAGTAGTATTAAAATATTTATATTTATGTGTAATTTCTTTAAAATTTAAAAAAAGTATATGAAAATATCCTTATTGCGAGTGCGCGCGCTCGCAGAGTTGACAGCTTTATAATACATTCTTAATGTTAAGAAGTTATTAAATATGTTAATCGGGAAGAGTGTAGTTTTATTAGATTTTAGAGACATAAATTATAATTATGCCGATAATTATGAGTTTAAAATTTTACATTAATTTTGCTTCATATGACAATTTCATTTGCAAACTCACTAGTACTTTATTCTAATGAATTTATTTTAGTTGACAATATTTTTAATACATTCTTAATGTTAGGAAGTATTAAATATGTTAACGGAGAAGAGTGTAGGTTACCAAATCTTAAAGAGATAAATTGTATCTCTGCCACAATTATAAGTTTTTACATTGATTTTGTTAGGGATGGCAATTTCACATACAATTTTAGTAGTACCCTATCCTAATGATACAAGTTGGGTATGCCTCTTAACAGATTTAGAATGAGTTTAAAAAATAAAATTAAAATTTGTAGCAAGTTGGTATGTGTATGAGGATGGAAAACCTATGGATATTTAATTTTTATATCCTATTATTATTTTATTTTTAAATATGTATTGTTACCCAAAATTTATTTTATTTAACATTCAAACTTAAGTTAGGATAACTGAGATAACAGAGATTATATTTCTGGATTTGTTGTATATATGTAATTACATTTTCAATATATGTTGTAATTACATTTACCATGGATAGACTAAAGCCTTAACTGTACTCTCTAAAATCTAGTTGTGAATGTATTGTAATTTCTATATACTAAGAAGGATCCTCACAATAAAGATATTTATCCAAATCTTGGCAGGTGTCAGTATGCACTCTATAAGAAACAAGAATAGTGAAAATTTTATGTTGTTCAAAGATTCTATTGTCTTTGCTCCTACGTGAAGCATTATCAGCTCTCGGGTGGTTCCATTCGTTGTTACTAGTATGGTTGTCAACTCTCAGGTGGTTCCATTTGTCGTTGCTAGTAGGACAGTAAGGTCTCGGGTGGTCAACCAACCTGTATTAAAAGAATGGGTTAGTCAACTAGTGGCCTTGCCTATTTTTCTGGGGGAGATAAATCAAGCATTTTAGAAAAAGGAAAGGAACATAGAAGATTGGAAGATATTGATATTAGTGTAATTACTTTCGTCTTGACTTGCACTGCAACATGTTTTATATGTTACATACTTCACAATAGTGAACTGTGAATAAGGCATTACGGAGCTTAAGGGGTATGTTTCAAAATTGCTCATAGACATCATCCAAATGTTCGATAATTAGGGCATGACACAATGATTGGTCTAGGTAGACACTTTGGAATTTGTATAGCCATCATCTATGCTGTTATTTTTTATTTTTGTCTTAATATGGCTTGACTCATTTATGAAACGTCTGTCATGACTCACTAAGCTAACCATGAATTCTTCTTACTATTTATCTAGTCAACTTGAGAACTTTAGAAAATGCATAATGTAATACCCTAACAAATGTCATGTTTCTGTTGTTGAGTGCAGATTCTTAGAGTTTCTGGTTAGACGTTAACTGTCATTGGGATATCATTGTTACTGGCAATAGGCCCTAATGCTCTCTTAATGGCAATTTGTTCCTCTAGGACAGTCGGTACTTACTCTTGCATTTGATGAATTGTGGGAAAGGACAATTAATAGTCTGAAATCCAGACCGAGACCATGAGCAAAACGAAACATTTTGGTAGAGTTTCAAGTAACACTAAAAAAACACAGAGAAAGCAAGAAAATGTGGCAAGAAAAAGAAGAAGTTATCACTGCTCCTCTCTCCTGACACTTTTGCTCGCAAATTATCAAAGACATAAGTGATATTGAACTTGCTTGAAGCGAAATGACATTTGTACAATCAGAAAATGTGAAAAACAACTTTTTGACGTTGTGAAGCTACTGAGAAATAGAATGACTCTGTTATTTAGCTATCTATGCAGAGACTTTCCTTGCTTTCCTGTGGACAAAAAAAGGAGGATATGATTTTTAGTTTCCTGTATCCCCTAGCATGGACAATGAAACCCTGGTATCTATAAATCTCTTACTTTGTTCTATGGTGTATGTATTGAATAATTTACTCGGTAATGTAAGAAATGGAAATTTATTTTTCTTTTCTTTCTTACAATTCATTTTCTTTGACAGTCAACGATTTATTTAATACTAAAAGAGACGAATAACTGCTACAACTCCTAAACGATGAGTGAACAAGTAGCATTTATGCCCAGGCGACAAATAAGCAGAAGATTTAAAAGAAAAATAATAACATTTTATTAAGAAAGGTTATAGATGGACTGATATAATAGCCTTTCATAGCAGAATTGAGAAATGCGGAAAGGTACATGACTCATAATAATAGTTCAATTTTTTTCTTAACGTGTTAGGGATAAGGCAACCGTATCAACTGCATTCATGGTTTGCAGCCCCCTTCAAGTTTCCAAGTTTTTAACTCTCCTGGTGAATTTTTGAAATAAAAGTGGAAGAAAGAAAGCACCTATTGAATTTAATTTCAGCTGGAGAATTTGACCAAAGTCCACAAAATTCATGCTATCTTCAACTTTCCCCCAGTCATTGATTGACCTGGACATTCCCTCTGCTTAATTGCAACTACATGGCAATTAAAGTCTCAAAATGTGATCTGAAGCTGGTAATTCATGTAGTTACATATGTCTTACACATCATTTATTTTGTTTATTAAGCGATGTTAATATAAAATAATTGAATAGAAATGCACTCCTTAGTTCAGTTCAAAAGTTATCAGTGTATACCGAAAAATAAACTTGCAGAAGACTAAGGAAAAATAGCAAAAGAATTATTTATTTCATCATGAATCAACCACATTTATTTACAAATATATCAAGTTGGTGAAGTTTTCTTGAAAAAATTCTTCTTCTTCTTGGTGATTTTCTTCGAATAGTAACTGTTGAAGAACCTCACAATCTTCTGTACTTATTTCTTGTTCCATCATCACAATATCAGCCACTGAATTCGTAATTTCACCAAACACTCCCACACTTAGATCAGGAAAAGCCATTGGAACAACAGCAACAATTTTACTTATCTGAAGAATGCCCTCACCGTCACAAGCACATCCATGATCAGATAACCTTTGCTGATTCCTTATCTTGTCAACGCTTGAACTTGTATTTCCAGCACTTTCTCCATCATCACTTGGGAATTCTTCAGGCATAATCTTAGGAAGCTCGCAAAACATCTCTTGCATATATGGCATAGTCATCCAATCAATACTTGCACTTGGGCCAGTTTCTCCAACTGGTTGACTGTCGAAATCATCTGCAGAGAACATTTTACGAAGCATAGACAAGTCTTCTTCCGACATTCCAATTAGTGGGTGATCGTCTGAAGAATTTTCTAGTTGCAACGTCACTATCTGATGATCAGGCTCTACTGCAACAGGTGCTTCATGTTGTTCAGCAAAACTAACTGAATCAATTGTTAATAATTGAGTAGTCTGATCAGGCAAGACCACGCCTACAGTTACTTCATGTTGTCCAGCACCAGAAACACTGGTATAATCAATTCCACTTGCTTCTGTTGTCTGAAAACTCTGCTTACTCATCATGTCTGTGTTGCAACTTTCTACTTGTTGCACCATCGTCACCATAGATGTCTCAGAAGACTGACATTCTGATTGATTGCTTCTGTTCTGAAAATCCCTCAACTTTCTTTTCTTCGCTAAACCCAATCTCTTCCCTTTCCTACTCCCAGTTGGTTCATTCTTTCGAATCCTACAAAGCACATAATTCGTAGATTGATTCTGGCCCAACAAAGATGAATCAAGAGTATATTCATGCATTATCCAGAGGCCGTCATCTTCAGAATTATTCTTTTCATAACGAAACCTTTTCTTGGAACCAATTAGCTTCTGGGTTTTTCTGGACACAATTTCGGTGGGAGCATCTTCACCTTGCCAAGCACCTGCACCCACACCGGAACCAACTTTGCGGTTTATTCTGGAACTCTTAGGATTCATTTTCTTCAACTTGGTAAAGAAATAGAGATCTTCGTCTTCATTCAACAGGGTTCCTCCACATGAATTCCAAATCACCCGGGGTTCATGCTCACCATAAAGATCGCATTCTTTAATAACACAATCAAGGTAAGGAATGGGCATTCCTGAAACCTTCCTGTGAAGATAGTATCCAATTAGTTCTTCATCTGAAGGTCTGAACTTAAAGTCCTCGGGAACAAAAGGTCTGGGTTCTTGCATTTTGTTGGGGAGAACTGATTACTTTCAGTGGCGGCGGGGTTTCTTATCGAACGATCGACAGCTAGTTAGCAAACAGAAACTGAGGGAACAGATACAGAGGAAATCGCAGGGCGTAGTTATGTGCGTAAACAGAGAACAAAAACAGTGAAGTAGTTTGATTGACTGTGGAATCAAGAAAGCAAGCTGCTTAATTCAAGTGCAGAGTGATCGAGTGAGTGAAGGTAGTTTTAATTCCTATTACTTGGGAGTGGGTTTACCTGTAATAAGCTTCCTAATTCGATAAGCTTCCTAAATCAATCTAGTGCGTATCTAAATACGCGGGTTTTCAGATATGGAGTCGTTGAGCTCAAGATTTTGCCGCCAAGACGTAATCTTCTCAATCTTTTAACGGTCAAATCATTGCTTGCTTTTGAAATTTGAATACAAGGTTGATTAATGTTCTGGCTCGAGTCGTTGTTTCTCTCGTAATGGTCAACTTATTGTTTCGCAGCGTGTCAATATTTTGACTGAGGGCATTTCTTAAATTTTAAATTATGCGTAAGTCCCCCTTTTTTCTTTTTTTTAACCGTAGCCGCAATTTTTGTTTTATTATTTTAATCATTTATGAGAGAAATATTTTGATCACGTTACTGTTAATATCATTTTTGTTATTATCATTAATATTGTTTATGTTATTGTTATTATGGATCTAATTTTCCAATTCCTCTTTCACTAAAACCCTAACACAGGAACAGGGATGCTAAATTCTCCGACGAGACGAGATCATAAGCTACTGCTCTATTGGGTTTGACTGGGATGCTAACGCTGGGGCCACATTTATCCAATGTTTCAGATTCAATCTCGAAGATGAGTTCTTGATCGACGGTGATAAATTTTGCGTAGCAGAGAGTTTGGTGGTCCCGTTACGATTTGGAAAATAGTGAGAAGGTTGAGTTTTGAATTGATGCTTGTTTGTCAAAATTGATATCTGTTGTTGTTGTTAATTGTTTGATTCTTGTAATTGATCATTGTTTTGGTTGCTTAGATTGACTATTGTTAATTGTTTTTCTCGTTTTGGTGGCTGGAAACAATATAAAAATGTCAAACGCATTATATCACTCTGCATTCAAGTTTCTATTTGGTAATTGTTTTTCTATTTTTCATTTAAATAGTTTGCAAATGTATCCTTCAGCTTCTTTTTTGGCTTTAATAGAAGATTTAATGAAACCATTTGATGAAATTTAGGGTTATGGGTTGGTGATGACGTATGGCTTCTACACGCGCACACACTCTCAAGTCGGTTGGGTGTGATTGTATAGGATGGATTTATGTTCTGGATTTGCTTCCCGTGGAACTTGGGGATGCAAAGTTAGAGGTGGAGCAGACTGTTTTATAATGGGTGTTTATTTTGTGGGGAATTTAATTGTCACTGGAAAATGTTCATGTGGTTTCAGATGTTTGATTATGTGAGTGATATTGAAAGAACTTGACAATTCCATTTCTTGTATAGTTTCTGTTCGACTGCAGCAATTAACTATATCTGTTTTCCCTTCAAGAGTTTATGAGCAAATAATTGCATGCTTTGAAAGTTTTACAGGAATGGCAGATAAAGGGAGTTGTCTGCACTTTACTTTGAGCTACTGTGGTAGATTACTGCCGACGCTGCAACTGTGTGCCTCTGGAACTGAAGCAGTTTCTGTTGCATGAATTTTGAGACTTCGCTGTATGGGTAAATTTGTGGTTATTGTAGTTGAGGTGAGGGAGTGAGAAGACATATTTCCACCAAATGAGGATGAAATACAGTTTACAGTTCTAGCAGAATTATTGGGGAAAAAAAGAAAAGAAAAGAAATTTTGACCTTCTAAAACCTACTTTCATTTTTCTTTTTCATTTATTTCTAGACAGTGTTGCCTCCTTCTTTCACGTTTTACTTATTACAGTCTAGAAAAAGTAAAAATTATTGAGTCTTCAAACAAGAAATTTTAATATCTACAATGTGAGAGCATTCTATCAAATGAGTCACATATGTCATCCTGTTAGTGGCAGTAGCTTAGTCTGGATTGGAAGAATTCTTCTTCTATAAGTAAATCATAGTTATGAAGTAAACAAAATCAATTGTATGATCATGATTACTTCTTCTATAAGTAGGTCATAGTTACATTATTCATTGTTATTATTTATCAAAAGGAATGCATTAGAACAGGTAGTTAAGTAATTTAATGATGTCTGGAAATAATAATATAAAACTTTTTTTATTTTCATTTTGTAACAAAATATTTGACAGGTAAATGAAATGGCAATACTTCATTTAGGACTCTCTTCTGTTTAGGAAGACAAGGAATGGTGTTCAGTCCTATCCCATAACAGGTTTGCAGAATGGGAAGGGTATAACAACAGCCAAAATTAGGGTGCAAAACTACTGAGTAGTTTTAGGTTGCATTTTATTAATGCAGTGAATAGTAGCAAGATTGAGAGACCAAAAGAATACTACAAAAAGAGGAGAGGTAACCAGGAAGTCTGTTTTACCTCAACATACATTCACATGGGTTTGATAGTATATCATATTCTCTGCTCATTTAATCTCATGGAATTCCATATGTCCTGGTATGCTACTGGTGACAAGAAGGAAGTGGATACATGATATTGATAATTAATAAAAGAATGTCTCAGATTGAGAAGCATTGGTATTTATAAATACATGAGTGATGGCCAGAGGGAGAGTAACCAAGTTGCAATATATTTGAGTCTTAAAGCATTCATAACATGGAAATAATCGAGAATGAAAGGATGCTTTACTTCTTGAAGCAGGGTTACATTGCTAAATCTTACTTCAGGGTCATAAAATATACATGTTTCTCTTAGCAGTGATGTTCCTGATCCAAATAGTCCTCTACTTTTTTCATATTTTCCTACTCTCGAGTATTGTAAACCAGTAAACTCGGTAGACTTCTGTTGGCTTTACTGGCTGCAGTGCATGTCTTTCCACAATCCAAATCTCCCTTTGATACAAACAAAACAATTACAAGCTCTCTTCCATGTAATGCACATGAAGTTGTTTGCTTTGTGCACTACTGCAAGCAACAAATAGAAGAAAGTCAAAGCTCCTCTCTTCCAATTAAGCACTCCCGAAAAGGGGAAGGAATTCAACAGTAGGAAACTGGCTACAAACTTATAGGTTTATATTTTTTTCTGAAATTTTCCACATTATTTTCCCAATTGGCTCTCTTGTTTGTGCCCCCCTAACCATGGGAATTGAATGTCTTGGCTTTATCTGGAAGTTCATTTTGAAATCTTGGAAACTGAGGACAAACATTGTGGTCTTACGTCCCAGGATCTCATATGTGCTAGGGTTTTCATATATGAATATGAGCAGGTCATTGATACTTCAAGATAAGAGGAACTAGGATGTGGAAATGAAGGTTGTTACGTTTTATTTTTTATATCTACACTTATTCGCCAGTGGAACCACTGCCTAGTGATTACAATAGGTTCTAGGACCCTATTTTCCTTATTATGACTGCAGAGCAAGGACTATAGCCTTGCATAAAACCCTCTATTCTTTGTGCAGATATGGTTATGAGTTCTAGTGTTTCTCAATTTCCATTATGTTGTGCACTCACTAACTAATCTTTTACAGTAGTTTCCAAGATTATCTGCATGTAATATGTTCCGGCAATGACTTGGCAGATTTGGCAGTTCACTTGTGGCAAACTCTATTATTTCTTCTTCATAAGCTGGCCAAAAGATCCCGCACATGTTACATTTGACTCCAGATTCCGACAGGTATATCTATGAGCATGCTTATCCGAACAACAATCAGCTGGATGTCCAACTGGCTCTCCATGTTAGTCTGACATCCAGCTGATTTGTACCGTTTTGATCGAAAATCCTTTTTAACACAAGGATCAACACAACACCCACATATATTAAGGCTACTGTGTGTTAGTTGATTAACAACTATAAAAGTACAACCAGTACTGGTGGTGGATACCATGGGAATGGTTTCTCATTGAAAGTTTTAAGACGTCCTACATATTTCATTTGAGCCTTCAATTGTGTTAGCTGAGTAGCAATATGTGGGTCAGCAATTAATAACTAGTTTTGTTGGTTTTGCTCATACCTCAACTCATTTTGTTGTTCCTAGTTTCTGTCAGGTGAGATGGTTTTGTATCACAGTAGTTCTTTGAATGAAAAGAACAAGAAAAAAACAGAAATAGAAGATCAAATAGTTCAGTTAATTTTACTGGCATAATATATATCTGATGGTTTCTTGACATTTTTCTACCATATCAGATCTGCTGAAAGATTTGATTCTAGAGAGCATTCTTGGACTGTTGGACAAGACTTCATGAGCACAAGGAGGGGCTATTAGAATGGAAAACAGGAAGTACCATTTTTAAGTTCAATGCCAGTTTCATTATGAATTGAGCATATGTTCTCTGTAAACAATACATTCCTGTGCCCACATTAAATATATGTTCAGGTAATCAAGATACCAGAACTTGTTCATTGTGTCCTGGAGTGTAACTCTCAGAAATGGGAAGGAGGTGTGAGAATTTTGGTTGCCTTAACAGGGCTGCTTTACTCAATTTCAGTTGGGATGCTATGTCCATGATCTCCCTGACCTGTGGAGTAAGGCCTTAAAGAGAAGATTTAAATTTCGAGCAAAGACTTGCGTATTGCTGATAAGAAACCTTCTTTTTGGGCCCTAGTTAAATTATAGTTCCTCCTCTACTGCATTCTGGAATTAGATCTGCTGTCCGTTAAAGTTCATGGAACTTGTCTGCTGTTTGAGATGTTATCTAAACCGATTTTCCAGAAATTGCTACTGCTAATTTATTTTGACAGACAGCCAAAATTAGAGTTTGGTGATATTTCTCCTGCTTACATTTCCTCAAGGGATGCGTTTGGTGATATTTCTCGTCCGTACATTTCTTAAAGGGACGAGTATGACGTCTGTTGTTGTGTGGGTGGGCATGGATGAATTCAGTTTGAATTGGATTCCAAATGGAACCGAAGTTATTGATTTTTATTTTATTTAAATTGAATTAAACTGATGATAAAAGATAAATTAAACCAAATTGAATTGATGAATATCAATTTTAATTTGATTAATTTTTAATTTAATTTATTTTATTTTAAACAAAGTCTAAATTGAAATTCAATGCAAGTGTCGGTTTAATTTTTTAAAAATTAAAATTAAATTAATATAAATCAGATATTCATCGGTACGAAATTAGAGAGGAGGGAATTAAATCACTAGCAAAATGGCCATTATTTGAGACATTTATATCACATTATATAGCAAATGTTGGTACATTTAATGTTAGTATTAAAAAGTATTTTCCTTTTTAACTTTGTATACTTTTATGATTTGAAATTACTGAATATTTTGAAATTTTTTAAAATCGTGAGATGAATCTAGCTAAATAAATAAAATAGACTTCAATAAACTCTTTAAATATTTGTATTTATACTTAGATTAACCGAAATATAAATTAGTGTGAATAGAGTTGAATTGAATAAGAAATATGTGTTTGGTCTTTTTAATTTCATGAAATATGTATTCTCGTGTCTTTAGATAGATGTATAAAATATTTTTTAAAAAATTATAAATGAACTAATCTTCATTTACTTACTCAAATAAAATTATATCAATGTATATTTAGTCGTAATTTATGTTATATGAAAAGAAAATATTTATATTTATTTAATTCGTATAACAATCTTATAAAATTAAAACACTTTAAATTATGAAATTTATTATCTTTAAATAATAGTTCATAATAAATAAATAAATAAATAACAAACATCAAGTCATGGTAAAATTACATGAATATATTAGGTTAATAATACCTTTATAATTAAAAATCTTGATAGTAAATGAATTTGGAGAGATAATTAAAAAAAAAAGTATAAATTTTGAAAAAAATAGTAAATTTAATTATATAAATAAAAATTAAGTACGGACATTTTTTAAAAAGTTATTAAATTTTAATTATAGTTAAAAATATTTTTTAAATTTTTCTTAATTTATGTTATTTTTAAAAAAAATCATCAAATTATAAAATAAATGTAATTAACGACTTAAATTCAATAAATTAAACATTTGAGGGAAAAAAAACCATCATTAAATCAATAAATCATCGGTGACTAGAACCAAACAGTCAATTGGTTTGCTTTGTGCCGAAGCTGAGCTGTTACTCGTACGGACGGCGCCCGCGTTAGCCGACGCGGTATGGGTTTTGGTCGCATTTAACACTCTTCCTCCGCAAGGAATATGAATTTCTAAAACTTCCCCTAACAAAATTTTCCTCTCTTTCGACTATAATCAGTGCAATTTCGCCGCAGAGATCACACGAAACGACGGTAGGATGTGGGTTCAGATTCTCTGCGGTCTCGTCATCTACATAATCTGCAAGCGAATCTTTTACGACGACGACGTTTTGGACCTAGAAACCTCCGACTTTAATGCCATCTTCTCCGTGGCCAACAGGTTTTTTTCATTTGTTATTGAATTTATTCCAATAATTTGGTTTATTCGGTGTGTTTTGTTGCAGAGATAAATGCATTTTCACTTTTATTTTGTAAGAATAGGAAGCTTCTGCTGAATTTAGTTTGTTGTGCTATCCTTTTTTTCTTGTTTGTGGTTTGTTTGATTGCTGAGAAACTGTGAGAAATTAAATAGTAACAAATTCACAGTCGTGCTATGGTTGATTTTTTATTCTCCATTTTGAGGCTGATTTTAACTTATAATTTGAACGTCAAAATTCTATCTTGCTTATAGCTGTTCTTGGTTTCGCTTGATCTGATTATTTTTACGTCTTCTTTTCGTCAATCTGTAGGCTTGAAAAGCTTTATAGAGGAAAGGCATACGTTGGGCTTCGAATTCCTGATCCTGATACTGGTTCACGACAGAATATTGATATAGTTCTTGTCACTAAAGGGTATATGCTTCATTTTTCAATGTTTAATCAATCGGATAGTTTTCTGCTACTAGTTTTGCTGATGAATAGTAAAATTTTCTGTGGAATGAGCTTAGTTTAACTATTTGCCTTATAAGGGCGATTGGATTAACCTAAACACATTAGAAAAAGTTATGATTTTACATTAGAAAAAGTTATGATTTTAGTTTTCTTCGTCATTTTTTTTTCCCAACACGCCTGGAAATTAAATAAATATAGGATCATGTAATGGTGATTAATTGTGAAAATCTGTTATTTCAGGGAGGTAGTGGTGATTTCTGTCAAAAATTTATCGGGATTTCTGACCATAAACGGGGATGGCAGCTGGGTTTGTGAAGGTGAAGGTAGACACAAATCAGGCATTCATCCCGATCCTGTAAGTTACAGCTAATTGTCCGTCTTTTAAGGACCTTATAATTAGTCACAATTTTTAGGCCCATTTAAAAATGTAAGTTATCAGCTTGTGGTATGTTTATTGTCGCAATGCTGCCCGTAGAAGTTAGCAACTGGTAGTTGGTTTGTTGATTGCTTGTGCTTGTCTGAGCTGGTTTGGGGGGTATGACTATGAAATTATCCATACCATTGTCAGAATTTTGTGCTTTAACGGGCACCAAAATGTTACTAAATGATTGTATTAGTTGGTAATTATGGTTTAAGTATTATTTTTAACTTTTCATGAATTTTCATTGCTTTTAACAATTTGTTTCCTAATAGCCATCTAAGTAATGTCCAATTTACCAACTGTATGGAGTCCCTTGGTTGGAATTTTGTCCTCCTGATTTTAATATCATGTTTTTGTAGGTTTTTCATACATTTATTTATATGGTTGCTTAGCAGTCCCTATTATCCATTGAGTTTAGTTTTCTAGGTAATTCATAGATTAAGAATTAGAAAGAGGAATATCTAAATTAATCGATTACCAATTCAACCGTTAATTAGTTCCATAAATTTGTGTATTTCAGGTGGCAGAAGCTAGAAAACAAGCTTCAATTCTTGAATCATATCTTGAACAAAGGGGAGTTGCTCTGCCAGAGGGATATTTGTCATACAAAGTGATAGTTCCTAATCCCAAGTGTAGGTATGTGCTTACGTCTTCACAACTGTGTTCCTAGGCATGTTGATAGTTTGTGGAACTGTTTAATTGATGAGTTCATAGTTTTGTATTAGTGCTCTTATGATTGGGTAGAATGTGAGATTTCCTGTGCCCTATTGGTGTTACCGTTTTGAATTAGAAATTTTCTTAACCAACAGATATATGCATATCTACTGGTGATCAATATATCACATATGCTGCCAATGTTTAGGAGCAATCTGTGGGGGCTGTCTCAGGGGTAGGAGAACTTCTTAATAATCCTGTTAACTTCAATATTATTATTCTCCATTATGTGAAAGTTTCGATATCCAAATGCTTCTGATTTGTCTTGTAGTTATTCTATGAAAAGTTCATGAATTAAGACAATGAAAAAACTTTTCAGAAATTAAATTACATGAACTTGGAATTTGTATTCTGAGGGCTAGAATTGCAGCATACTTTAAAGCAGTTGTGATGTTTTTCTTATATAACTTATGAAATTTGATTTTAATCTACAGCATCATTCATTTAAACCACTTACCACCTGAGGTCATTATGTACGACCAATGGACACAACTGAAATCAGAGAACAAAAACATATTTTCTGATTGGATTAAGGGTGCCTTTCATAGTGGGAAAAAAGAAATGCAGGAGTCTATACATCAGCAACTTGATTTCATTCTCAGCACGGCTCCAATCTGGGATAGGTTAGATTCTACCTTTTCCTCGAAATTCTGATTTTTATTATGTCTGTGTATTATTATATTTTCCTTGCATTATATCTGTTGTGGTGGATGATGTGGATTCTATAAAGGACATCTCAATTGACTAGGTAGTAGAATCTGCCATCGAATCTTCTGCAGAAATTGTGGTTTTGCAACTAATTGATGTGTAATTGATGATGGGGTTGAAATTCTTAGGGTAAAAAGTGATGAAAATATTTTTGAGGATACTCTAGTCAAAGTATAAGGAAGACAATCCTAAATAAAGCTAATAAATGATTGGCATACATTATAAGTTGTAAAAAATGGTGCTAGTGTTAGTAACCTTGTTCAAGACAGTAGAAAATGTCTGGTCCATCTCTTATGTTCTTGTATAAACATGTTTTTGTAGTTCTCAGTCTCTTCATCTTTAAAATGGCCCTGAGACAGTAGAAATTGAGTAAGATATGATTGTACTTCTCAGATTACATGTCACCATGCAGTTCTTGTATGCACCCTTCAAATCATAGGTTTTGGCTATACTCAGTTAAATTTTCCATTTTATTAAAATTTATTTGAATCCTATGTACTCTGTATACCAAGAATAAACAGCTAAAGCATGCATTTTGCTGCAATGACATCTAGCATCTTGAGGGAGCCATTCACCTTTAGATATATCATGTTGGATGACTTCAAATTAAGATGAGATTGGTTACACTTGACCAGCATAATTAAGCCTTGGGATTGGCATTGGGCTCAGGCTCAGGCTCAGGCTTGAGCTAGCTCACTTGAATGGAGATCCTATTAGAGACCAACCTATCTATGAGCTATGATATTGGCATAGGACTTTGGACATTTCTAATGTTCTCTTTATTTCCAAATGCTATGTTTATTTTTGGGTATCTTTAAGGATATTTGATTTTGCTATGCTTATCTTGGATCAAGCTATCTTGGATTTCTATGATAATCTTGATTAGATTCTCTTAGATTAAGACTCCCCCTGTCCATGTTGTTCATTTTGAAGCATATAAATAGGTTTAGTAGACTATTAAACAATGAATACCACAATGATTTTCTTATCCTATTATTCAAAACCCTAAAATTTCTTCCTTTGTCTAATTCTTGCTTTACCTTCTTTTCTTCTCTCTCTAGCTTCTTTTTCCCTGTGCTACTTTGCCTCATCCCGTCACTTTAGCCGTATTTAGTATAATTTTCAGTTGATTGATAATTGTTTGAGTTTTCCAGCACTGACTTTTTATGTATTAGACTGTAATTAAGTTCTTTCGACTTTTTTGCAGGTTGGAGCTTAAGGGCAATAAATATGTCCTAGGTGAATTTCTGGAATTTAAGGGGAAGGAAGAAGATATCCATGCGTTGAGATCTATCAAAAGGTCAAAAATTAGTCGTCTGGTTGTCCAAAAGACAAGTATGTTGGGATTAGGTAAGCATTAATGGTATTTTCTGTTGTTTGTTTGATTACTTGAAATTAAACCTTTGCAGATACCAATAATACTATGGTTATAATTTATGAGCCTGGGATTTTAAAACCTTAAAATTCGCCCATTTATGTCTATTCAAGGGCATATATGTTTGATTAAACAGCCATGTTTTTTTTTCTCCTGGTTATAATGATGGCGATTCAAGTGCAAATAACATCTGCTATCTAGAAGATCTAGTTATGAGGACTGAGGGCCTTGCTGTTACAAAGGTATTCAAGAGTTTGCCCGCTTGAACACTTGCTCAAGTGCTAGTTATCGCTTGTTGTCCCAATTAAAGCAATATAAGCCCGTACTTTGACTCAAGTGTCAAATAGTCCCTTCTATTGATAATTTCATCAAATGTAATGCACTTTTATTATGCTACTATGGAAGGTAATAAAAAGGCTTCTTAATATCAATGACATCGCAATTCAAAAAGGCTTCTTAATATCAATGAATTAAAATTCGTCTAATTTCTAGATTATAAACTTTCCAGACAAATGCATCATTAGATTATCAAGGTAGTCCCAACGTAAAAAAGTCATTCTAAACAATTGGAAGGGCTGTTTGCCTTACAGTTTGCTTTGAATTGCTTCTAGATTTATCCTTGTTCATTTTAACTAGGAAGGAGTTTTGTGTTGTTTTTGTATAGTTTTACTTGGTCATTTATAGAGCTTCTAGAGGCCTTTCAATTCAGGTTTTTTCATAGCTTGGATATAATCTTTTTGTAGCTGGTTTTTTTTCTTATTACTAATTGTGAATTCCTGGACTGTTTCTGGGATTCATAGACTAAACTGTTCGCTTTTTGTAGATCTCCCTTCTTCTAACAAGATTTATTTTGTTTTTACATCAAAAAGTCTCTCTTTTTCAGCAAGGATGTAGAGAGAGTGTTTTGGTTGTCTTAACTTTTAATGGTAATTATTA
Organism: Swietenia macrophylla; assembly: GCA_032401905.1. Classification (NCBI taxonomy): domain Eukaryota; kingdom Viridiplantae; phylum Streptophyta; class Magnoliopsida; order Sapindales; family Meliaceae; genus Swietenia; species Swietenia macrophylla. The sequence goes on along the minus strand of CP135569.1, from coordinate 2,361,640 downwards.
AACCTAGGGGAAACCCAGCACTTAATCAAAATATAGGTAGGCATCGGTTCTATGGAAAGTACGAGGGAATAATTTCAGATAATCCTTACATGTTTAGTTTTATTTTTGCTTTGATTTAGGTTTCTTTCTCTTGTTTTTATACCTCTGCCATTTATTTAAAAACCTGTTCAGACAAAGGGAGCACAATCAACCCTTGGTTGAAATCTTAGGATATAAAGCATAATATCCCTTGACATTTGGTTGGTTAAAGTCAAACAGCATGTTGATGTGACTCTAGAGACTCATGGATGCTCTTGGAGATGTTAAGGATAATTTTTATACTTTAATGGAAATAGCAGTAATAATAAAAGTGTAGGTGGAAATAAAACATTTGTTATAAGTTTAAGGGGAAAAAAAGTGTGTGAATGTAAGGAGAGGATGGAGACACTGTTTTGTTTTCTTTGCTTTGAGAGCAGGGTGCTGATTGATTATATATATGCTGAGGATGCTGTTTAATTACATGGCACATAATGGATTTGTAAAGGTTATAATAGCTGTTACACAGGATGAACTTTCGTGGTGCATGGATATTGATCTATGTTAGGTAGCACAGATTGGTTTTCAGCCACTTTGCTCATATAATTATGCCTGAAAATGACAGGACGTTAAACCTCTTCTCTGCCAACTGTTTTTAAAAAGGATACCCAATTCATGAAGGCAACTGCAGCCAGGCCTATTTACTTAATATTATGCTTCTGTTCTGTGTTTTCAATTTTTTATATTCCTTCCTAACTGTTCGCTGGAAAATGTAGCTCCTTCAAGACTCCAAGTTTTGTGCTGGTCTCGCGACTATCGGAGCGAAGGTGCTTCAGCTGCTGACTGGAATGAAATAAACGTAAGGTCAAATACTGAAGTCGTGTTTCAGCCGGAGAATTGTAGCAAAGTTCGCAAGTTCAAGCTATCTTCAATCATCTCTATGTCATTGAGTGCCTAAAATACGACATGCTGAATTTTGAAGTGCACCGTTGGCTTACACAAACGGTAGTAATCTAATCCCAATGGTCTCCTTTGTTGTATCATCTGACGTGGTTGCTTTGTTCATGTGGGTATGTGAGTTGTACATATTTATTTATTATGGAAATAGTATTGACTGCAAAGATTTTCAATTAATAATAGTCTTTGAAAAATGGAGGAACTGACAGGACCTGTTTCCGTTTGTTTTTTCTTTTACTGAATTTAACTAACTTAAACTTTGGTAATTGAGTCGGTTTTTTTTATAATTTTATGGATATTGTTAGATAATTTTAGTCAAAATAGAAAGGTCAATATTTTATTTTTTTGACTTTTTAATTTGAAGTAAAATGCACTAATGGCCTCTTTAAATTTTATTACCAAAATTACCCCACTTTATTAATTTGTCTGCATCCGTATTTATAAATACGTGCGTATACTAACATCACTTACTAAGAATCATGAAATTTAAATTAAAAGAATATATAATTTTCTTGATGATATTGCTCATTTTAGATAATTGTTTTAATTTTTTTTTATTTTAAATCACATTGATAAAATAATAAATTTAAAAATTTTTAATAATTTATTATACAATTTCACAATTCAATTGTTCAGAATTCAAGTTATTTGGGATCAGAAATTTGGAAAAATTACTTAACATCCGTAGTATTTATTATTAGTGTTATTCTGTTAGGACAAAATGAGAATTCTGGAAGAACATTATTCATTCCTTCTTCTTCTTTTTTTTTTTTTTTGATCACTGGGTGAATTTAAAACATATTATTTGAAAATTTGTAATACAAAACAAGTGAATCCTTTTTGAGTAATATAGTGTATTTAGTCTGTTTGATCAGCAGGATGCTCGTTTTAAAGTAGTTAAGTTAAATGATGAGTGAACTCTTAACAATTTTATCTTTGAAATTAAATTGATATTACTTGGTCACCTATTTAATAAAAGAATTTGTTAGAAGAGAAGAGAAAATGTTATAGATCAATGGTTTCGAGGCATGTTATTACACCCTTTTTTTGAGGTTTTATTTGCACTTACTTGCAAGAGTTTTGCTAACATGCTGTATGGCAGGAGGTATGTGTGTGTGTGTGTGTGTGTATGCATGTACATATTATATACATCTGGCTCGTAGTGCTGCAAGTATACAGAGCTACACTGAAATATTTTCAAAACAATCTTTTAGAAAATTTGTATACCATGACCGTAACATAGAGAATGTCAAACCAAACCATATTATAAGAAATAATCATATGCAAATTTATTAGTGGGACAAAAATTTTTTTTTTTTTTGGTTGATATAAATGAAAGAGGATTTGATTTTAGCCCTATTTATAGTGCAGTCCATACCATTTCTTTCAATAAATAATTATCTCCTTTCATAAATAGAGCACCACGATTTCAATTAAAACATGTTTATAAACAAACATTAGAGTATGAGTTATGAAACTCTTAATAATATTCAAATTTAAATTGAATGTTCAAAGTAGCAGGGAAGGGACATAAAAAACGAGGAGAGGAAGAACTTTAGAATGAATAAGAAGACATTTATTGATTGATGATAATTAGCTATATAACTTGCTATATATTGATTACTATTTAAATAATAATAATAAGAATTTTACGTGATTTTTTGAATTTAAATATGATAACGGCAAGTGTTTTTTTCACCCTAACTCTTTTCAATCTTATTAATTCAAGATTTTTTTTTTTTTTTAATTTTCTTGTCACTTCTTTGATATATTGCAACTGAGTTGTGATACATTACTAACACTCTTCTACAGTTTGAGTTTCTTCTAATAATCTATCCACAAAGAAATCAATTAAACTTGTGCCAAGTTTTGAAATTTTTCTGTCTATATTTGTTTGAAATTAGAGTTTTATATTTGACAAAAATATATACATATATATATATATATATATATGTATGTATGTAGTTGTGTTTATTTGAAATTGAAGAAGTGTGGTATTTGGTGGAAATTGAAGAATGCTCACAACAAGATAACTCTGCTAAGAAAAAAATTGAAACAAAGATGTTTATTGATTGATGATCATTGGTCATACAATTTGCTACACATTAATTATTATTTAAATAAAAATAATAATAGCTTTATTTAATCATTTGAATTTAAATTTGATGACACAACCTAAATTCTCTATGATGAACTTTATTTATACAAACATAGAAGTTGTGCCTAATTTAAAGGGTTTACTCTTGTAAACGTTCCCGAATTTATGACACAGCACATTAGTGCAAGACCATAATAGTGCTAAATGAAGAAAACATCTGAAGAAAATAAGATACAATCAAGTATGAAGTATTATTATATAGGACAAATTTGAAGTAAATTATTATAGGCAGCGTTTTATTGTTATCATTTTAATTAAAAGTCTATTTAATATGTTTTAAATTAATTATTTAAAAAAAAAAAGAATCGTATTTTAATTTAGTGAATCTGTTTTACCTTAACGAGGTCATTTAAGTTATTAAACAATTTTTTTTATGAATTAAACTCAAATTTTCCTATCAAATTATTTTGTTGTGGATTCAATAATTTCCTCTTGGGTATTGATTGGAGTTGATCAATTCGACATATTTTATGCGTTTCTGCTTTATTTTATGTTCACTAATATTGTAAATCCATTGGGTGTAGAATGTGATTGCTGAATTTCCAATTTTCTTTCTCGTTGGTTCTAGGTACAATAATGAATATTTTAGTGATTATTTTCATAAATTAAATAGAAATAAAAAGAACAAATAATCTTAACACCAAATTTAATTAAAAAAAAAAAAAGGGTTTTTTGAGTTTATATCTGTCTAAACATATAAAAACAGAGAAATATATACACATGCCAAATTTAAGTAACGGTGGTGGCTCTGAAGATAGTTGCTGAGACATAAGGCCCGCCCGTTGTTGAGATTTCTCAAAATTTGAATATTTAAAAAATTTTATGACTCCCTGAAACTCCAAGGTCCATCTTTGACCGACCGAGGGACCAGATTAGTCAAGTCTGAAGCTCCCCGTAGAAATTTACCATCAGTTTGTTTAGTTTCTTGTTACTTATCCTCTGCTGGTACACTTTTGTTTCATCTAAACTGCGAGCGCCCAAATATGTCAATAATTAGCCAAATAGGAATTACGGACTTATTTCATCTATATATATATATATATAAATTACTACTTATTTTTTTATTTTAAAATTCAGAGAGACCGGAGAATGAATGAATGAATTATTTAACCAACCTTAAACTCAAAGGAGGAGGTGATGATGCCTGAGAGGGTGGCAATAGCATGCGTGCCAGATTCGCAGCATCTTCGTTGCAGTTGATCACGTGGTTGAAGCAGAGATAACGACCGTACGATGAAACATCTTCAAACACACAGATTTGAGAATCAACGACGAACCTTTCATCCACGGTAACAAACACACCGTCTTCGTACATCTCAGCCGCTCCTTTTAAATAAGGATTTGCGATCGTTAGATCTTGACTCATCGACAACCCTCCGTTTATTGACACCATGTTTATTCCTCTATCCATGGCCAGGGCCCAAGCTGTCCTCTCAGCTAGTGTCTTTGATAATGCGTGCCATAACTGTCGAATTATAAAAAAAATTAAAAAAATCATCCTCTATAATTTGCAATTTTTTTTTCTTTTTAGTTTATTTTAGTTTAACTAAAATACATATACACGATACCTTCAATTTTTTACAGAAATTGATGTCGCTCCAATTTCTCTCGTCAACATCAGCCGGCGTCGTATTCCGATCATCACTCCAGATGACGGCAGTTATAGAAGACGTGAAGACGACTTTGTCTATGGTATCTGTCTGTGCACATGCTTCCAGCACGTTGTGCGCCGCCCTCACCTCAACTTCCGCCGTTAATTCCTGCACCATCCCCGTTTTATTTATAATTTCCAAAATAACATATAAGAAATTAATAATTTGAATGAATGGAAGTTAATAAAAGAAGAAGAAGAAGAAGATAATTACATCGTAGGCGGAGAGATCAGAGGACGGCTCAAAGGAGTAGAACAAGCCGCAGCATCCCTTCAATGCATCCACGATGCTGTGATAATCAAATGGGTCAGCGTAGAATACCTTCAATTTGTTGTCGTCGTTGTTGTTGCTGTTGTTGCGATTTAATCCTTCCAAAGTTTGCAATTTTCCTGTTTATAATAAGCGAAAATTGAAAAATGAATTAAGGAAAAAGCATTGTATATGAACGCAAAACTAGCTAAGCTCATTAATTTAAAGCTCGTAATGCAACATATAGCATAGCGTACATTCCAATACAGCAAACTGACGGACATCTTTTCTTCAAAAGATCCACATCTATGTCGGCAGGGTTTACGGCACAGCAGAGCTTGAACTTTTTACATCTTTCTATTTTATTAATTATAATTTTTAATTTTTTTTAAAAAATAAAAAATAACAAATATAATTTCAAACGACAAAACAAGGACAGATCGATGAATGAATAAAAATAATAATAATAACTAGGGTGGGGAGCTAACGAACCGTGGTTCTGAACGGCAGCATGGACGGCGTAGCCTCGGAGCAAGAGATGGCGGACGAGAGCGGAGCCGAGGTGGCCAGACGCGTCCATTACACAGACGGTCTTGCAAGAAGCAGTTTGATTGAAATCAGAATCCGCCACTGCTGGCGCCATGAATGAAATATCATACAGAAAAAGATAGAAAAGAAAACGGAAAAGAAGAAAGTAGTAGTAATTTAAAAGAAGAAAGTGGTGATTTATAAAAGGAGAGGAGGAGAGAAGCATTAAATTGAATTGAAAGAGAGTGTAGTTAGCAGATAGTTGGGAAGGTGGTAGTTACAAAATCGAAATTAATGCATGAAAGATGAATTCGGCGGTACCTCATATCATCTCAGATCGTGTGCGCGCGCGACCACCCCACACACCCTACTAGTATTTGAAATCAATGGAGGGTTTAGTTGTAAATTTAAAAATCTTGACAGGGACACGCACACTACTAGTATTTGAAATCAATGGAGGGTTTATTTGTAAATTTACAAATCTTGACGGGACACACACACACACACACACATGCTAGTATTCGACATAATGGAGGGTTTAGTTGTAAATTTACAAATCTTGACAGGTAATATTAAAAAGGTTGCAAGCCACTTGCAGCTGCTGAGCTGTAGAAAGGTACAAATAACACACACACACACACACACAAATTGACTATTTTCAATTTGTTTTATTTGAAAATTAAAATAAATTATTTTAGGCGTTTTTTTTTAAATTATTTTCACTTGTAATAGAATAAGAGTTATTGTGGCTTATCTTCTTCTTTTTAAAAAATAAAATAAAATTATTTAGATATTTATATAAATAATAATAAAATTATTTTCAATTTTTTTTTATTTTTAAAATATTAATTTAAATATTTTTATGTACTGTAAAATATTTCCTTCCTACTAAGGTTTACCTATTCTTAAAATTGAAATCAATAATTTAAGGCGCGCGCGTGTGTAATTATTAAAAACAAAATTTTATAAAATTTTTATTTGTTTATTATAAAATTTGACATTTTTTAATTTTTTATAATTTTTTATTCAAAAGGCTTTTAGTCCAATTTTTTTTTTTTAAAAAAAAAAAAGTACAAGTATTTGGGGAGAATTGCATGGTTAATGTCAAATTCCAATGCCATCTTAATATTTAATTTTAGAAAAATTTTATTTACCAAATCCTACGTTAGATTCATCTATTTATATTTTAATAATAAAAAATTTAGTGAGAGAGAGAGAGAGAGAGAGACTACATCATTATATTATATGATCTTCTTTGTTTTTTGTTTTTTGTTTTTTTTTTTTAACTACAATACGAACAATGATGATGTATGTATTTGTTGATTGAGAAATGTGGTTTATCTTTATTTAATAAGTTTCCCCCATCAAGTTCTATTATAAAATTTTGGGTGCAGGCCGAAATGAATATAAAAGTTCACATTCCAAGTGCAATTATTAAGTGGGAATGAAATGATCCCAATTCTTTCTTCTTCTTTTTCTTTTAATTCAAAATAATTATTTAATTAATTGGATAAGATAATGTAATACAATTATTGTTTTATATTTACAATTTTTTATGGTTTGATTTTAGAATGCATTAAGTGTACAAACATATTTTTCATTAAAAATATTTTCATTTTTTTTTTTACATCAATCTTTTTAAAAACTTTTTGATAATAAAATCTCAAATGTTCTTAAATAAATTATAATTATTAGAGTATGTATAATTTTTATAATTTATTTAGAACTTTTTATGTAAAAAAATGACTATGACGACGATGATAATAATAATAATAATAATAGAAATAAAAAAAAACAATTGTTGTGGTTGAAACGGAGGGTGGAGAAATTGCCTCAAGCAAGGAAAGGAACAAATAATATGACATGCATGAAGATGATTCATATAGACAACAACCACAAATAGAAAGAGGAGATGTCTCCAAGCTAAGATTTGGCTGCCACCCTCGCATAACCACTTGTTTTTCATGGGACTTCACAACTTTGCTTCATTCATATTAACTGCACATAACCTCCTTTAGCAAATTCCTGTTTTCTACGTAATATAAAATACTAATAAATAAATTTGATTATCTGTTATCAAAAATATATAAAATAAAAATTATCAAAATTGCTTTTTTATCTTCTAAAAAAAATTTGTATATTGACGTGTATTTTCAAAATAAATAAAAGTTTTAGACAGAACGGATATATTATGTACATGTTCTGTACATCTATCTAACATATTATTTTATTATCAAATAATATTAATTATAAATAAAATTATTCAATTGTGTGAAATTATTACACGGAAGAATGAAAATGACTATAGAGGATTACATAATATGGTATAATTATAGAAAATAAATCAATATTATAGAATATGGTATGATTTTAAATGTGAGGAACATTTGGTGTATGAATTGTACACTATATTATAATGTGTATAAAATCAATGTATTGACAATACCATATTCACAATTAATTTGCAGCATTAGATGCCATGGCTATTATTACAATATAAATACATAGTTTTAAATAAGTTGGTTATTCTCTCTTCCTTCTTTTTAATTATTTAAAATCAGAGTTGTTGCCCCACTTGTGATTGATTTATAGTAACAAAAATTTCCTAGTCATTATGATAATATAGTTATAAATAAATTTTTTTTTAATTATTGCATTTAATAGTACATTTATAATTGTCGAATAAAACAATAGGTGACTAATTACAGATGATTTATTAAATAATATGGGTTAACTTTAGTTCTTCAATTATCATAAAATAAGGATTATTAATTTTAACATTTAAGAAATTAAATTTTGATAAACCTCTTCACCGCTACAATATAAATTTAAGATATATTTGATACCATTTAATTCAATTTAAAATTAAAAAGTACTTTTTGAATATCAATTTTAATAAAATTTACTTACTTTTTTACAACAAAAATAGTAACTTTAAAATTAGAGACTTCAATCCAAAATATATATTGGTTATAATTTTATAATATATTGAGTTTTTCTTATTTTTATTTTTGTATATCTCAAATTATGGGTTTTATTTTTTAAGTTCTTAAAAATTTACAATAGGTAACAATATTTTTAAACATGTAACATAAAACTTGAGACATAAGAAAATATAACCAGGATTTTAAGGCTTTATAATGTTATCATTAATATAGTGTAATTCTTAAATTAAAAGGTCATACTTATAAGCAAATAAGTACATACACCTAACCAAAAAATACATAGAAAATATCTTGCTTTTTCAAAATCCATATTATAAACCATAGTATTACCGTATATATATAAATACAAATACAGTATATTTATACATACCTCTATATTAAACGATTTATTAAACCATAATATAAATTGTTTGCCTTTTACGTCTTTATGATATCTACACGATCGGGAATCAATTTGGAGTGCTAACTCCTATACTTTTTAAGTGTCAAGTATTTTTGTGTGTTTTCTTTTCTTAAATAAAAAACACTAAGCGTATTCTATAAAACACGAATATCATATTTTATAATATTATTTTAGGGTTTCGATTTAAATTTAAATTATTAGGTTAGGCTTTTGTATAAAACTTAATTTATTTAATAAAGTATATACTAATAAAATTTAATTCAATTTTTATATTATGGGTTTAATTAAATTCAATATCTAAATAATTTAATGAATCCTAAACATATTTAGAATTCTTCATATATATATATATATATATATATTTAAATTTATTTTTATGAATTAACATCACTATTATTCTCGATTTTAATGTACGACCCAATAAATTCTCGTAATATTGTTAATAATATTAAAATTAAATTTTGATGTTATAAATAATGTGCGATGTTTAGCAATACATCATGATTACTTAGACAATGAGAATATTAAATGTTAGACATCACCTTATTTATGACTAATATTACTATATAATTCAATCTTTTTATCTTAAATATCTCAATTAAACGTAAAATATATAACGTATCACTCTTGTATAGTTTAATTTTAAATTATTTTGATATTTTGAGTAAACTTATTCTATTAAATGAAGATAATATCACATATCAATTTATTTGAATATGATCATACATTTTCATAGTTTCACTCAATTAAAAATTTTAAAATAATACTCTCATTATATAAAAAAGATAAATTCTATATTAATCACATATATTCCTTTATATGAATCATAACATATGTGACTATTTTTTTTTATAATTTATCTTGTTGCAGATAACGTTTCAAAATATTAAAATATATCATTTTCAATATTAAAAACCATGGTAATTTCAAGTCTAAAAATTACATACATTATTGTGACTATAAAAATCGCTTATGACACTCATATAATGATCTATATAGCGTTCTCGTAATAAGTTGATTCAATATATTAGTTCACTAACTTTTACCCATGTATTGATTTGATATCTTATATCATAACACATATTTATTATCATCAATCATTACACATATTAATTTTTATGCATTATTGGTATCATATTAATAATAATATTTGATTAAAAATATTTAAAAATAATAATTAACTAATTGAACCTAATATTTTAAGGTTATTATTATATTTATTAAATATATAGATATGTCATAATAAAATAACAAATGATATATATATATATATATAAATCGATAATATTATGATATATAAGAAATAAATATATTAAATATTCAAAAGTATTATTAAATTTAAGGCATATACTAACAATATTATAGTGTATAAAGTAATGCAATACACCTTTTGAACTTTTTTTTAAAAGTTGTAATTCTCAATTTTTATTGCATTTTTCAAACTTTTATAAATATAAAAATTATAACAAAAGAGTTGAAAATTGCAAAAAAAAAAAAAAAAGAATAACTTCCCTCTCTTGCTTTACTAGGTATTAAAATGTTGTGAAGTGCTATAACTTTATTAAGCTATAAATGCTTTGTGAATAAAATATTAATATAAAAATAGATAAAATTTATGAAAAATTAATATTATAGAATATATATTTTTTAAATTTTATTTTAAAATTAAGTAGAATGTACGCAACATCAAAGGAAGCCTTTAGAACTCATACTCAAGGTTAGCCCTCAACTAAATTAAAAATATAAATTAGCTGTCACCAAGAAGTGGTGGTAATTGTACGTCACATGGCGACCAACTGGAAGCGATTTGATGAGTTGAAAGTGAGAGAGAACAAATTTTACTAAGGCAAAAAGGCAAAGACAACAGCAGCATCGATAACTTTTCTGTCCATGTAAATATTTGTGCATCTGTTTAGTTATTTCCTATACTATGAGTTAGTCAGTCACCGTCCGACTGACTCATCGCTGCTATGTCCGTGTACATGGGTTGGTTGACTCATACGGAGACTGGCCACTCTACTCTTTCATACAGTTACCAAGAATCTTGTACTATTTAATGTGGGAAAGAATTAATGAAGCCAAGTTTGTTTTTGCAATAACATTGTAAATCGCATATTGTATTTTCAAATTTTTATTTTGGTGTCAAAATATTTATAAAGAATTATAAATTTATATAACAAGCATGGTAATAACACAACTAAGGCCAAAATCCGAATATAAGCAATTGGGGTGATGTTATGAATGTGCCTCCAACTCCAACCAAACAAAAGACAACAATAAATGCTGTAATTGCAGCTTCAATTTCCACTATAAATAAATGTACTGGCTATTTTGATATTATTGACAATGATGTTCCATTCTAAGTACTAAATAGCATTTATTAAAAGTATCACATCATCATCATAATAATTGAGTAAAACTATGATCATATACAGCCATAATCCTTTTTTTTTTTTTTTTATTTTGAACTTTGTACTTACCTTACTTTTTCTACTCCTACAGACAGAGGATTCTATGAATACTAGTAAAATTATTCCAATAAATAATAGGGTTTGAACAAATATAATGAATACATGACCCATTGTGAATAATTATTATACTACCTCCAATATATTCCGAATTTTCTCATCCCTGTTCCTGATCCCTTAGTTTTCATCTACCTAAAACTTGTTCAGAATCTATGCGAGGCAACAAATCTCATACACATATTCAGAGAATAAAAATACCCTTGGTATAAAACAAGAGTTGCAACAAGGAAATTAATCAACTCTCAAAACGACAACTCCTCTGGTATTTCTCGAAACTTGCCAGATAAAAAGCTCTTGTACTTTTCTTGAAGCTCCCTGCCTGCAAAATAATGCACTTGTAACTCTGTTTAATCACTGAACAAAGGGGAGGTATGGGAAGGAATGTTAAGCTACCTTTAGGCACAAATGGTGGAATGTCCTTCGAAAACATTGATTGCACCAATTCTTTAACATCTTTGCCTAAAAAAGAACAAATGAAAAATTCCAGCATGGAACCAGAATAAGTTTAGCTTTTGAAATTTCTGGATTAAAGTTTGAACAATCACCATTGAGCTTATAGCTCAAAATAAAAACTGTCCAGACTTCTTGCCAAGAGCAATTCAGATCTATTACTTATAATGAAGCCTATGTACGAAGGATGTTGAAGAGAATCAAATCAATGTTGCTTACGTGTCAGGTGCTCTGTAAAAAGTCTTTTCAATTCTAGCACAACATTTTGTTTTCATTGAAAGGAAAAATAATTATATTCAAATCAGAGTGCAAATGATATAGTACAACGATAACCACACAAAACCAAGCCCTTTGCAAGATATCTCACTACCATACTAAGGAATCTAAAGCTAGAAAGACACTTTATAGAATTCTTCATATCCATGTACCATCCCTAGTTTCCCAAAATCAGAAGGATGAAGCAAACATTATATATTTTCGCTTTCTAATTCTTTCTCTAGGGTTTATTTCTTTTCCTTAGTCTTCCATACTGTACCCGCAAGGGAAGATATGCCAATCAATACAATAAATGCTCAATGATGCATTGAAAAGAGATAAAAACAAGTGCACAACTTTTTTTGATTGATAAGAAATTATCCTAGACAGACAAAGAGGCTGTATGCATTAATAGATCCATTGTAACCAAATAATCCTTCCATCCAAATAGCATGTATGATTTATCCCTCTTTTGACTTACCAGTAATACTTGTTTCTCCTTTTTTAACATTAACCAGGTATGAGGAAATTTGATGATCTTTCAACTGCAGCGATGTAGAAAAACATATTTGTATATAGTTCACAAGAAAAGATAATTGATTTAAAAACTAGGTTCTCAAATTTGACCTTGCACAGAAAAGCCTTAGCAAGTTCCAATGCATTAATATACAGAAACTTGCTGTATGCAGGAACGAACTTCCCATTTTGATAGCCTGCCAAGAAATGATATGCTGCTTGGCCAGGAGAGAGCTTTGCTACGGAAGGGATGATTCCAGAACTGCATCATGAAGAAAACAATAGCAAATTTTTCTACACAAGCCAATGTACAGTAGAAGAGAGAATCCTTGTAAAATGAAGAAGTGATCATGACTCCAGATATAAGTTTTCAAGTTTAGCTGACAGACTGTCAAAAGTTTTAGTAGACCCAGGGTTTAACAAGTTAACATTTTATAAAACAAAGTTGAAGCAGTAAACTTTAGAGTTTCTTTAGTGTTCTTATGCTTATACGTCAAAAGCAAAAACTTAAATGAAATTCACTGTTTTCTGTTTTATAAACTCAATCATGAGAAAAATATTGCAAGTAACATAATGTATTTCACTTTGAAATACACAGCGTCCCTAGTCAAACCAGAAAAGCTATCCTTCATTCATTTTTTTTTCCTGCTCAGAATAAAATTTCACGTAGTAGATGAACCTATACATTATTAAGCAATGTAGTGCTGTTGTATAAACACAACTTGCAAAGAGAAAAAGAATCCATCATTAATAATCCAAGAACAAAAGGATCCATGAAAAAGCTTGAAAGAATTGCAATACAATTGCATGACTTGTCCCTTTTTATTTTTTATTTTTACGTTTCTATTGCAGGTGGACAAAGAGTTTCCTCCTAATAAAAAATTTTTAAAGATGAAAACAGCTATACTCTATGTTTGATAAAAACTTAAAGAACCTAAAATCTTATCAGACCACAAGATTACTAAAGTTTTAGTAACACTGATCTCAACATTCACCTTCTGAACAATTGTTGTTGGTCCATTCACTATCCTAAGTTTTTGGCGCAAAGAACATCTGAGCCTGGAAAGCCAACAAGGAATGCAATACTCCAGTGCATATTATGTCAAAAGAAAAGGAACAGTGTTTAGTGGTTTGCTACCTATCAGATGATGCAAGAATGAAAGAAGCTGGCAAATGGAATGTATCTGGGCCATCAGAATTCCCAGTTTGGAATAATGGTGCAACACCCTGCGAAGAAAGAATTACACCTGGATCCGCAGACACCAAGAGATTGGCACAGCACTGAATGGTATCTTCAGGTGCAAATAAGAGAATCACAGAATCGCCAGACACCAGTATCCTAAAATTTTCAACCACCATATGTAAATTACACATCACATACTTGTCAATACAGTAACATCATAATGGTTAGAGATAGAACTATGATACCTAGCAGGTAGAAGAAGGCCTCCGCGTGCAATTATAATAGGTCCAGACAAGGCAGCTAACACTTCTTTGATGCCATTTAAATCAGAGAAAGCTTTATCACATAAAATGAGAGAAGAACGCTCAATATCAGCAGCAATAAATCCATTATGTCCTTGGTGTCGAAGACCAATAGCATCGCCCACTCCAGGACTGTGTGGCCAAAATTCAAATTTGGAATAACCTTATTTGGCTGATATTTATAATAATATCATATTTATGAAATGTAGGACCACGAGAGCTCATAAAGGAAGCAGCAGTGCTTACCATCGCTATGTCCTTGTAAAAGCATTTAAACAATTGCCCAAAGAGGGTTTAATAAATTTGTTCATAGTGTAGTTTTAAAGGTAAAGAACATTATGCATAAAGGTTGTTAAAAAAAGAGTCAAAAGGAAATTTAATTGAAAATATATTTAGCTGATACTTGCTAATACTCTACTAGTGTTAAGGTTATAGGCACTGTTTAGCACAGTTTATTGGTTCTCTGCTGAATATAGCTCCAATATACAGGTTACCTACGGCATAAGTCACTTGATGAAACAAGGATTAAACACAATAAAAATGTTAACAATGTCATCAACCATAGCCAAAAAATTGCAAAAGGAAAAATTCAAAAAAGAGAGTTGTCAGAAAGATTCTCACAAACTTCATTACTTTTTTAAGGAGATTCTTTATAAATTGGACATACAAGCGTCTTAAGAAGATTTAAGTCTCGCAAAAAGCAAACGTAAAACAGTATGTTATTTTCCAATGCCATTATCGATTCAATTATTCAAATTTATACTGTCACTAATCACCAAAAAAATTGGAAATATGCTCGTGTACAATAAGATACGTCTTGTAAAAATTTTGTTAAGAATGACCTTACTGTGCACTTACACAAACATAAAAATGAAGACAAAAAGGATAGCAAAGATGGAAAGATGGTCAAAAGTGAGGCTGCTACAGTTAAAAACAATTACCACATAACCACAAAATAGATGCAAGCATACAAGGATGATATTACCAATATACTCTAGCAACTCCAAAAGAAATGGCCAAATAACCATCATTAACTTACAACAAAAGAGAAATACCCGGGCATTCACTAGAACACCCATAATAAATTTATATATTAAGAAATAACAAGAAAAATTGGGAAGTACTCTACCATTAAGTAAATGGTTGGTTAAAATTCTTACTGTTATCTTGTTAAAAGAAACAACATTTTTTTTAAGTCCTAGGTAGACCCATATGTGTAAACAAGCATGAGGTGACCACTCAATAGAAAAAGTGAACTTAGCGCTAACTGATTGGCACAGGTTTTGTTCCGGACTTGTGGTGCTTCTGTTGTGCTTTGAAAACAAAATTAAAAAAGTGTTTGGTAATACTAACTGTTAGTGGGACTCACTTATTTTTCTGTCAATATTTAACATCTAATTCTTCCATCCCACAGCAGTTGTGGCTTAAAAACCATCACACCTCAGTACCAAATGAAGCATAACGATGCTTAGATTCCCACTTCTTCAAGACTCACACATTCGACTACGCGCACTGATGACTGAACCACTCAGTACAACTTAGACATTTTAAAAATAAACTAGCTATGTACAGGCCCCATCTTTTTGGTAGGTTAAGTCTACTAGAGACAGTAAACCACCAGATAGATAAAAATTGACAATACCTTATAGATGTGGCAGCGTAAACTGTCAAAGGGCAAGAATCATGGGAAACAGCACGGTTGGGTGTCTTCCAGAAAATGCTGGAAAGTTTCAACACAGCAGATGGACTATCACTGATCACACGAACTTTTGCATCACATTCTGATGAAGAACCAATTGCCCCATCTTGTACAAAAACAGTTGGGATGGATGACAAGTGAGTTGTGACCTATGGAAACATAAAAGTAATAAATAAATGAATAAAATAAAGGAACTAACAAATAGGTTACACATGGAAAGAGATTCAGCACATATAGTGACCAGCAAAATATGTTCCAATGAAGCAAGTTGATGAAAGCAACCAAACTATGCATGCAGCTTTAGTATCCAACACACCCTCATCAGAATTCTTTATTCTCATTCCCCATGTTTCTTTATGGCCAGTTTTCCATGTTCATCTAACACCACTGCCGCCTAATCCAGGCACAGAAATCAGGCTTCGGGCATCAATTATTATGAAGTTATGGCTCCCATAACCACAACTGATCATCCATGAGATTGAATAGTACATAAAGCATTGATTCTACCCAAATAATTATCATCAAGCACATATGAACCCCTGTTCTCCAGATATGAGCCAGCAAGCAAGAAAGGAGAGATTTTATCCAATGTAGTAAGTTGCATGGTTCCAATGTATGTGAAAGAAGACAAAAGAGGTCATAACGAATGCAAATAAAAAATTTTCTTAGAATTGTTTATCACAAAATCAGTATGATACAAATAGAAAAACTTAAATAAACAAATTGAAGAAACAGGGAACTTTATCAAAAGTATGTGAACAAATATTATATTAATAAGTATAAACATGCCTGTTTCAACAGTTTAGTGTATTGTGCCTTAGAAATATCAGAAGATCCTCCAAGAAGATTTCCTCTAACATGGACTGGAAGTCCCGAATAGGACTCTGACATGAGGGAAAGAAAAAAAATTAAACAGATCAGATGATAAATTTTAAGAAAGAAAAAAAAAGATTTAAGCCAGATAAGCTGATATCTAACCTGAAATTGTGGCACCTTTCTGTTGCAGCTCAGAAGATGTCAAATTTTGAAAAGCTTTATCCTTCACAACCACACCTCTTCTGGCCAGAGCCCAGTTGATACCATAAGATAAAGCCCTCCCTGCATTAAAGGAGATGTATAAAACATCAATGAAAAACCAACCTCTTATAAAGAACAAACTACAGGGTAGGTTGGATTTTGTTCTTCATCCCGTATACAAATATAAAAACTATACGGTATATGGGATAGTGTTCCCTCATATACAAATATATCTCAAGTTTGTTAAAGGATAAGATATGAATCAAATAAACCATAGCCAAAAGTCTAAAAACCATTTACTAGATACAAAAACATAGTACTCTCTACAGCTTAATGAAAGACTAAATTGGGATCATTTAATAGAACTTCTGGATAGCTATTGGAGATTGAGTCCAGGTGACAACATTTAACATAGCTGAGAAACATAATTAGAAATATACTGCTAATTGATATATAAAGAACCCAAAAAGATCACACATTAACATCTTACTCCAAAGCCCCAACAACCCCACCACCCACCTCTTAAAATAATAATATATAAAGATAACCAAAAAAAAGGCAAAAATGATCCCATGGGGGTCAAACATTGCCTTAGCCACTCTGAGATATTCCATAACTTATCAACTGTCACAGTGAATAAAAATCAATTATTAAATAATGACAATACCAAAGATCTGTTATAACAATAATATAGGTAGATGTTGTCCTTTAAACAACATAGATACTTTTATTTCTCATGTTAGATCCATTAGCCTAATGATGAAGATCTAGCAGGGAATCTAGATAACACCATTGTCAGTATAATACAAAGCAATCCAGCCAAACAATGATCTATGTGAAAAAAAAAAATGCAAATAAGCAATCCAACAACATCTATGAGTTAAAGCAAATGAAATTTAGACTAGACCAAAAGCAGGATAAGAAGAATTCTGAGATAGATCATAATTGTGGGTGTCAGTAAATACAAATTCACCTACAAAATGTGACTGTTTCAGCGTTCTCCTCAACATATGGACTGAAACTGCATTCTACAAAAGCACAAACAACAAGTACTCCATTAGATTGTGAAAAAAATGATGCACAACTCACATTTTGAAAAGAAAAGGCAACAGTAAGTAAAACTATATTGTATGCAGTCAAAAGCAAGCAATACAGCAGTATACTTGCATCCAGCAAAATATGCATCAAACACCCGCATTTTGTTTAAGTGAATTTGTGACACTACAATGCTTCGTAACTCTCAAAAGCTTCAGTTTAAAAACTAATCAACATAGAAGTAGCAACTGGAAATAATCATAGTGTGGACTTGCTATAGCAGACAACTCAGTTGTCCAGAGCTCAAATATGGTGGAATTAAATTTGTTATTAGTAAATTATAGTAGGCAGCACCTGTATATTCCCAGGAAGAAAAAAAAATCACCAAAAAAAAAACCACCTAAAAATGAATAATATATTGTTCCGTCAAGAAGCAATCAATTGAAGAACATAATATGATCAACAGGCAAATACGTTTCCAACTAAATGATAATCATACTTTTCAATACATAAAAATGCATAGTCAGCAAAAATTTCAAATCTATATTTTATAAAACACAAATGTATGCTCAAGACAGCCAAAGATGGTCCTTATTAGGGATCGTATGACACAAATTTCAAGCATTTAATTAGGTCAATTATTAATCAAAGAAATCAAACAGTATATCTTTCAGCAAAAGAGGTGCTATTTCACATGATAAGTTCACTTTTTTTTATGCTTCATAACATTTTAAAGCTTCCTTTCAGATTCAAAGTTTAAGTTTAAAAGCTGCAATTTGGAACAATATTCAGTATTCAGAACACTATTCTGCCCAACAGATTTACTTTTTATTTTGTGATTTTATTTAGTCGAACATTTATATGTACCATAAAGACCAAAAGAGTGGATAAATTACAAGCCAAATTCTATACAAGTATTGCCCACAACATCATGAGTATATAAATTTCATGAAGCCACATGTACCAGCAAAACAAGTCTCCCTAAGCCCGCCACCCCCCCATTATAATTCTCAATTTCAAATTGAAACACTAAATCATACGTTATGTTACTATGCTCCCCTCTAAACACAACAATCATATGGGTTCCAGCTGATTCACTTTGTATTTTCTCACTCCTGATCCAACAAAAAATATTCATCTGGGATGGCTGAAACTGAATGAACACCAGAGCAAAAGTTCCCATGCTATCAAGCCCTATATCTGGATGCCCAAGCCAAACCAGTCTTACTTTGAAACTGCTAAAGTAAACTTTAGGCTCTGATAGCACGGCACTTTCCACCATGAATTCAAATGCATATCTTCGCCAGACTACTGGATATATTACATTACAAATAAATTATTCTCTAACAATCAAACAAATGCTAGTTTAAATAATCATCCCTGCACAGAACATCCTAATTTCTCCATACATAATCAGAATTACCGTGTGAGATTCTCTAACACCTCCATTATACCTTTTCACAACATCCTCCAATCTTCAAATGGGTCCAAAACCCTCTTGACATGCCAAATGGCTTGTCCTACATGCCAAGGAGAAGAGAGAACAATCAGAAAAAGAAAAGAGACAAAAAAAAAAAAAAAGAAAACAATTGAAACCCATCACCCCATCCCACCAGATTGACATTTCCACATCTTAAACACTCACACCACCAAATTGCAATTCAACAATCTCTTCCTCCGGCTATACCCATCAGATAATGAAGAAAACATAATTCTACATTTGACGCAATAAAAACTGAAGCCTCAGATAACTTCTGATTTGCAAACCGCACTTGAGTAGCATACTATATCACACTACTCTGCATCTACATAACTTCTTTTCTTCACTCTATCTATTTCCATGCACCCGGTTTGATCATAAATTAAAGAATTAAACATCTCCATGCGTCAAATTACCCAAATTGGGGCTCGAAGCAAAGTTCAATAGCGTACAACAGTATTATTTAGTTAAATTCAACACAGGCAACATCCGACTGTAGTGCACTTGCATTTTACAAATCCAAGCATACCCATTTGAGAAAAAAAAAAATAAGAGTCGAACTAGAGAAAAATATAATAAAATAAAATAAGACACTATTTCAGTGCCAACAAACAAAAATAAGTGAAACAAATAACGAATCCCCTAAACACCGTAAGAGTAAGAAATATTCGACATTTATAACTATCTACTATCAAAAAGCCACACAATACTCGCATTTCAGAGGGATGGAACAAAATCAAAATCAAAGCTCAACGAAGTAAGTAAATATATGTTATTTAGAGTGAATTGCTAGGGTAAGCTGAACCCCAAATTACCTCCAACAGTTAAACAACAAGCAGCTCATTTTCTTTCTCTGTGAGCCAAACCACAATTTCAGTTTAAAAATTTTAAAGAGACGAAGATTAGGGGTTTTATTCCATAATGGCCCAAAAATAAGGCCTATTCATAACTTTTGCCCAACCTAAAAAATGTTCTTAATCTTGGCCTAAAAGGAGACTTCTTGATAAAATTACCCCTGAGCTTACATTTTTGTTTGCCTGTTTAACTAAAATGAGAAAAAAAAATAAGGGGAAAAAAAGGAAAAAGAAAATATTAACAAACAAGTTTGAAAGTTAAAAATTTGCTCAGTGGCTAGCATTACCCGTGCATTTACATATATATATATATATATACATACATACAAAGTGTCAATTTATAAAATTTTATAATTGAAGTTTTTGGTATAAAACTTCTTTGTAAATTTTTCAATAATTTCTAAATGATCGAGAGATTTCAGTTAATGAAATTATCAAAAAAAATTTAATTAATAATATCATTGAGAAATTTTGTTCATTAATTAAAATCTCTCGATATTTTCTAAATCATTAAAAAATTTTAGTTAATAAAATTAACGAAAGATTTTACTTGGTAAAATTGTTGAGCAAATTTAGTGTAATTTAAAAATATTACTATAAAATTTATTGAGAGAAAATTAAATTACTAAGTTTTCTTCGTATTTTTTAAAATGTCAAAATGTCTCACAGTTAGAATAGGCAAAATGTATTTAGGGATAATTTTGTTCAAATCATGGCATTCGACTAAAACTATGAATGGACGTCCACTTTAGGCCATTCTCCAATAAAACCAATATATTGTCTCATATTTAATTTGGATGTAGTTTTCTTTCCCATACCCATTAAGCTTATTATAATACTCTTCCTTAATAGAGCGGATCTTCCTCCTACCCTCCCATAATAAAGGGATGTCAATTAGGTACCTCCATATTCTCTCACAATGGAGTAACTCCTAGTAAACTGTATCTTTCCTCTGCTCATTATGTTCCTCCATACTCACCCTAATGGAGCGGAAATTAAGGGATCGAAAATTTATTATCCTTACCTTTAAAACATATATTTTATGCTATTTTTTTTTTATTACTGCTAATTTTAAAATTATATCCACATTAACTATTAGGAATAAAATTGTATGTTTAAGAATCTATTTTAGTGGTAATATCCGAGTGAATGAGAACTCAAATGACTGCCAAAAAATGTGAGTGTTTTAATTGATATTGACAAAAATAAGAAGTTTAAAGTGAATCAGAATTTTGCTACATGTGATTCATGTGTCACACTTCTTTAGGTTCAAAGTAAGCTTTATTTTCAACATTTAAAAACTAGTTAAATCAATTTGGTCACCACTCAATAACACTTAATCTCCATACATATAGAACTGAAAACTCAACTCTTCTGCAACACTAGCTTACATGTCTGCCAAGAAGACTGTGGTAGTTTTTCAGAACAGTATATCTTAGCTGATGTAGGTTTTTGGAACCTCCTGTTTCTTCAACTTTTTTCCTTCTAACATAACCGCATATATAAAAAGTTTCATGAGCTGGTTTCTCCTTTTGCACTATCACCTATATCAGCTTTTAATTGACTAGCATTGGCTGGCTTCTCTAAAATATGCCCCGTCATAGCATCAATTGGACGTGTATCGCGTTCTCCACCTTTGCGTCCCATTGCCAACATAGGTGGTGGAGGTAATAACCCTGCCCTGAAAAGAATGCATTGGACAGGCTCTGATGGCTGAGCACCGACTGATAGCCAATACCTGCAAAATGATAAAGGAAAAACAAAATCGGATGGAGATAAGTCCGTTAAACTGTTTTATGCAGTTGATGTATAGTTGTCATCAAAGTTACCAAAAAGCTAATGCAAATGAGAAAAATAGCTTACTTATGGCTGCAACTAAGGACTGACAATTTGAAACCTTTTTTTTTCCCTATAAATTTTGGCTTGTGCTGAGCTTACAATATTAACAATGCAAACATGTCGACAGTGTTAAAATTCTTAAATAACCAACCTAATAGAATAGAAAAATTGCCCAGCTAAAGATTATTTAACTTCCTCAAACACCTCATAAATTTCATGAAAACCTATTAACCAGCCATACAATAGTATAATGTACTTTTGAGCAGATGTGTGTGCCATGACTCACCATCAAAAGAAAACAAGCTTTCAGTGGTTACTGTTCACGGCCAACAAAGAAATTGTTGCAGATGGTTCAAAACAGAGGAGAAAGACATAATAATTCAAAATGACACTAGCCTTCATCGATAAGAACTACTTAAAATGGGGCAGAGGAATTTCCTTAGGAAGACAGAACTAAAAGCATTATGCATCTAAAATTTCACCTTTGAAAGAAACCAATTACTCAAAAGGCAGAAAACATTAAGTGGAATCAAGACCATACTCTGGTGCAAATATTGGTTGTTTGATGACAGGAAACCCCCTTCTGTGAGATTGACATGAACACCTAAGAAGCAGGGTCAAAATTAAAGGTTTTTGACAAGGAAGATAGTGTCATCACAGCATTGACAGTGGGTGATAAACAAGGCATAGATATGATTTCAGCATGCTGCAGGTGTTTAAGGTGAATTTTCACTTCAGGTGTTTTACATAAATAGCCATTGTTAACCATGATGACGTGCCTCTCAAAGATCTTTCACATATTTGGTTGAGCACATGGAAACAAAGAAAAAAATTAACATCTCAATCAGCCGCACAACACATTCATACCTCTATCCAGATACCATATAAAATACTTCCCCATACTGAGTAAAACAATTGAACTTGAGTACTGAGATAAATCAGAACTAATTTTTTTTTCCAGTTATTGCTAATCATTGAATTAATATATTGAGATGCAACAAATAATTTACATATGATAAACTGGAATTGGGAAGTAAAAGAGACAAAAGAGTGGCTTACTTCACTCTGTCAAAATTAAGACCCATTCTTTTTCCGCCGTCTTGACCTAAAAGAATAAAGAGAGGGAAACAATCAGTATATTGTGAGATAAAAAGTACCCATTCTGTCACCAGGTTGAGGAATTAATATGTGAAAAACTATCATTCCCAAGCATCCAAGCTGTGAGAAGAGCAATGCCAAATGCTAAAGATAATATGAAGTTTCCTTTCCCTAACGTTATATATATGGGACCCAAATGAAACCCTAATTTTCTTACCCATTCTGATCCCAAAATGGAGAACCTAATTTTGTCAAATTAGCTTCAATTAAATCATAATTCTGGTTTCTTTTGTTGGTTCCCCACATTACAACAAAATTAAGATTCAATTCTTTTTAATTCATCAAATTCTTTTTAGACAACCTCCCAACCAAGCCGTCCATTGCAGACTTTAGATGTAAGCAAGTATCATCACCGGCAATGTCAAAAAGACAACAGCAACAGCTCTGGCAATATATTTGCTCAATGAACATTTAACCATAAACCCAAAAACAATTCGCATAACTTTTGTCTCCAAACAATTACCATCCATTAAAAAAAAAACAGCAGCTGTTACTCACCTCCGTCAACTGAATCCAACTATCTATCTAAACGTGAACTAACATATCCTCAAAAAAGGAAAAACGCAGATAAAGAGAGAAATTATTAAGCCAAACAAAGATGAGCATAAATTGAAACGAAATATTTTTTTATGCATATAAGAGAGAATGCAAAAGACC
Source organism: Swietenia macrophylla (assembly GCA_032401905.1). Taxonomy (NCBI): domain Eukaryota; kingdom Viridiplantae; phylum Streptophyta; class Magnoliopsida; order Sapindales; family Meliaceae; genus Swietenia; species Swietenia macrophylla. The sequence continues at coordinate 2,337,760 of CP135569.1, read as the reverse complement.
TGGGAGGGGATTGTAGTAGCCCAAAACTTCGAGATGCTTGCCGTCTCTGGGTGATCTGCCATCAGCTGCCATAACTCGATAAAACGGTTTGTTTCTGCATCCGAATCTCGCCAATCGGATCCTCACCACCATTTTCTCCGTTCTTTACGAATCTAACGACCGGAGCAGTAAGGACTCTGCTGGGGTTTATGCTTCGGGTTTAGCCCTTCAACGACCGTACACGAGCAGCTTATGCAGATGGAAAATTTTTAAAATAATTATATTTTAAATCTGATTTACATAATTTATTAATGTCAAAAAAATTTATAAAAACAACCAATTTTATTTTATTTTATTTAAACACTGTTATCCTTAGTAACCTATATTTCTCAACTGAATCTTACTTCAACAAGTTCCATTTTCAACCATTTTTCGGTAGTATATTTTCGTCAATTAAATAAAGGTGAGTGGTTTGTCTTTTTGAAGAAATGAAATTTATATTGTGTTAACAAGGCATTAAAATGTATTGTTTCAACAAATTTTAAATAATGAGAAGACAGTGGAGGGTGGCAGTCCGCGTGCTCTGCACTGCACTGGCTCTACTCATGCAAAATTTTTTTTTAAAAAAAATTAAAATAAAATTTATATTTATATTATATTATATTTAAAATATATATATATATATATATATATTTTTAATTTCTGTTCTAATAGTTTATTTTTGACCCAAATAGACTAATTTTCAAATTCTTTATGTTTACATTGTTCGAATTCTAAAATTATTATATTTAAAATCAAAAGTTTAATATGTGACAAAAATGCTCCCAATTGCCGGGCCTACGGGCAATGTGGGGCCCATCTATATTTTGACGAGCCCGGCCTTTGAGACTACATGGGCTTATTTTTTGCGGTGACAGCACTATTTGTGGCAATGTCAATGGCATGCGACGGTCAACAAACGGGGACAGCAAGGCAATTACCATCGTTGGTGATGTGTCATCTATTTTTGTAATAATTGATAAACAAGTAATCTTAAATATTATATAAATAAAGCATGATTTTTTTTTCCCTTTTGACAAAAAGAGTAATTTGAAGTTTGTTAAAAAATAATAAGAGAGATGAAATTTATCCTTAGCTATATTTTTCTCCTAAAATTTGATTTTGAATATAAAATTTATAAAATGTGATAAAACTTCTCTTGTGCGTTGAAAAATACAAATAAATAATAAATATTTATTAAAATAAAAATATTAATAATTAAAATATTCAATCACACGTTTCTTCTTGATAGTTATAATTACTGGATAAATAAATTAAGGCCCTTAAAATTTATGGATCGAAATCTTTTCTTATACCAAAAGATAAAATTTAATTTAATTTTTGTCTCCATCTCCATTAATATTTTATAACTTCTTCACCGTAAAAATAGAAGGAAAATCCAAACTCATCCTAAAATAAAATTAGAACTTGCAAAATGCCTCCAAAGGGAAGAAAAAGAAGCAAGAAATAAGATGAATTCAAACACAATTTGGAGAGAACTTACGAGGAAATCTCCTTGTTGTCCCGAAAGAGAACATATTCTAAGCCTTTCGTTAATAAGACAAATTCAAACGTGATCAATTCATATTTTTTTATTTTTATCTTTTAATACAATAAAAAGTGAATTTAATTAGTAAGTTTAGATAAAATATAATTTGACTCTTTATTATTTGTAATGCCATATTTTATTATATCTTTAAAAAATAAGGATAGAAAAACAAGAGAGGATCTCGATCCAAAATTTTATGCTCGAAATTATAATAATATAAGATAATACTTAAATTATCCTTGTATTTTAAAGTTAATTATATATTGAGGATAATAATACCTAAAAAAAAAATAAAGCTTTTTGGGACAAAATAGCCCTCAAAGTGTTGGGAAGTTACATTATTTTTTTTTCTTGGATATTATGTTATTCATGAGCATAATAAAAAATATTGCTTAAACTAAAAAGCAATGGCAAGGGAAAAAGATAAGACATAGAGATAGTTTTTATTTTTTATTTATTTAATTTACTTTAGTTAATTTAATTTAATTTATTTAATTTACATTAATTTAAAATTAATGCAAAGGGGTGCATTATCGAAATACAAGCTTAGAAACCGAACTTCCTTCGCTTTATTCTTTCACTTTTGACCGTCAATCTGTTTCAAAAAGAATCTGACACGTGTCTCAAGTCTTCTCACGTTTCCTTTACATGGAGCCTTACCTCGCCGCGCTTGGCCTTTAAACGTTATTTACCACTTTCTCGCCCCGCGCTAAATTTTCTCTCAACTTTCTCGCGTCCCAAACAGAACCAACAAATGTTAACCCAACCTCAACGTCAACGCTATCGAATCGGCTACGCACTTACTCCCAAGAAAGAGCAAAGCTTCATCCAAACTTCACTCGTAACGAAAGCAACCGAACGAGGTATGGATTTAATCCGCATAGATCCTAACAAATCCTTGATCGAACAAGGACAGTTTGATTGCGTCATCCACAAGTTGTATGGCATTGATTGGACTGACCAATTGAAACAATACTCGACCCAAAATCCTAACGTCCCTATCATCGATTCCCCCGAATCAGTTGAAAGACTCCTCAATAGAATTTCAATGCTTGATATGGTTACACAATTGAAAATAGATTTTGAAAATGAAAAATTTGGCGTGCCGAATCAGCTTTTGGTTTCGGAAATGGACATTTTAACACGGGAGAACGCGATTGAAGAGTTGAAATTGTCGTTTCCGGTCATAGCGAAGCCGTTGGTGGCTGATGGGAGCGACGATTCGCATCAAATGTATTTGATTTTCGATAATGAAGGACTTAAAAGCTTGACGACGCCAATTGTATTGCAAGAGTTTGTGAATCACGGTGGGGTTATATTCAAGGTATATGTTGCTGGTTTCCACGTGAAATGCGTGAAGAGAAAGTCGTTGCCCGATATTTCAGTAGAGAAAATGAAATCTTTAAAGGGTTCCTTTCCCTTTTCGCGGATATCCAATTTGCTTGAAAATGAAAAGAAAAATGAAGAGGAAGAGGTGAACTTAGAGAAAGTTGAAATGCCGCCTGAGAATTTTGTTATGGAATCGGCAAAAGCAATGAGAGAAGCATTGGGGTTGAATCTTTTTAACTTTGACGTGATTAGGGATTCTACAAATGGGAATAGGTACCTTGTCATTGATGTTAATTACTTTCCTGGTTATGCAAAAATGCCCGGTTATGAGTCGGTTTTAACTGATTTTTTCTTGAATGTTGTCAACAAGAAGGCTGCAGTGGGGGGTTGCTAGTAGAGATTAATAGATTGAAAGTGTACCTTTTGATTTAATTGGCTCAATGAATTGGTTTCTTACAATTTTGTGGACAATGTGAAAGTGGATGGTGGAGTGAGATTTCAAAGGATAAGACAGCGGTGGTTGCTGAGACTGGTCGGTGTCCTTACAGTGGAATGAAATCCTTGGCATTTTGGGTTTAATTTCTATATTCTGTCTGTGCCAAATGTAGGTACTTGACTTACCTGACTACTTCAATTTTGAGACACTCGAATTTGAGGGATATGTGTTTCCACCCATAAAACCTATATTGTTGTGCACAGAAATGTAGGAATTTTTAATATATGGATTTTGACATTCCTTCCATATTTTTCCTTTTCCTTTACTTGTTATGCTTGCCATTGGCTTACTTTCTCTTTATATCATCAGTTCATTTACTATGAAGTGGACAGGTATATTATATTTTGGTGGCTTGTGTAGTATCACATTATTGTTTGCTCGTGTTGTTGACAATGATAAAAAAATATTTAGTTTAAGGTTTCTTGCATCACAATTGATCTTCTATTTCCATCTTAGTGTTGCTGATTCTCGTTTTATTTCTGTGGGTTAGTTGAAGTTTATATAATGAGGATCATTCATTTATCACATGCATTTGTCAGTCTCAAATCTTTTTTATATCTGAAACTTGTGAATTGAACACAACAAATTGGAAAAAAATCGAGATTCCAGGACACGTGTAATCTTTAGCTAATGCTTAAGCATAAACCCAAGCTACTTGTTTGTGTTACGAAAGCTACTGTAAAGTTTATGACATCTGGCAGCAAATGAGGCATTAGTCTCTAATGTTGCTGTAACTTGTGATTTGATGCTGTCATGAGGAAGGTTATTTAATTTTCAACATAACCTGGCACATTGATCAAATCCAATAAAATATTTAGGCAATTGAATTTATCGCTTGAAATGTCACTTCACAGCTGAAGTGGATGATAACATCCTGAGAAAAGACGATATGGATGAGAATGATTGTCCTTCCATTTTTGCGTGATTTTTGTTGAAGATTTGGGTTGTTTACACTGGTAGGAGACAAAAAGAATAATTTCTATTCACATTGGCAGTTATAATAGATAACTTTTTCAATTTTAAATTGAATTAATTTTTTGATGTTATTATAGGTCACTGATAACTGTTCACAATGTGAGAAATTACATTTGTTGTCTTTCCATCTTATATGCTGTTTTGTACATGTCATAAATGGCATTGAATGAGGCATTGCCTTTGTTATATTTTCTTATATGATGCTTTTTGATATCATACTAATAGGTTCTTGCAATGAAAGAGATCTTTATTCTCTGCATTACTTTGTTATTGTTGTATAGGTTTAGATGTTTTATATTACTTGAGCATACTGTTTGGATATCAACACAGATTTGGAATTAGTGTTTGTTGGGTGAAGTAGATAAAATTTTGAATGGAAGTTGTTCTCATGTCAGAACACTCCGTTCTTATATTTGGGAGATATACTAACACATATTATGTGATGAAGATTCAAGGAGAAATGGTCAAAATTGGTGTTGCCGATGTTGAATTTTTTTTTTTCCTTCTTGTTTTTGCCTTTTTGTGATTGTAGTGTTTGGACTGCAATGTGAGATTTAAATTCCAAAGCAGAGGGGATCTGTAGAGCTCACTTTTTCACTTGGACAAGTGAGGATATTTGCTTTTACAAATTTTGCTCTCAAATGCATAATTGCTGCCAAATGATAATGGATGTGAAAGAAAAGTTATATTGTCCATCCGTCATGGAAAAAATTATCTTGATCTGTGATGGTTAGTTACAAGCATCTCAGGCTCTTCCTTTCTAGGAAAAATCATGTTGCCACTAAATGAAAATGAAAATTATAAAGAATAGCAAAATCTTGGTGAATTTGTGTATGTTGGTATTGAGGTGTTGTGACTTTGAAGCCACAAAATGTCAAATGTTAGTGGAAAAGTGAGTGGTCTTCACAAAAAGTTGGTGTTGAACAAAATACTTTTTCAGCTTTGCATTCAAAGTTAAGTGGAACTGGCAGTTTCAAACGTATGCTAAGATTGGTGTCTAGTGCCCTTTGAGGAAACAAGGAATGCAATAGAATACTACAACACCAAGATGGACAGGTTGAGGGGAGACCAAATGCAGAAAGCCAAAAGCTTTGAAGAGATTGTTTTATTGTAGCCTGATAGCTTTTGTAATGTACCAACATTGACAAGTAAGCCTACCTTTGAAGTTTGAACCAAACTCAAGCTTATAACAAGCATGAGAAGTGAAACATAGTGTTTCACCTTTGTAAATTATGACTTAGTTGTTTGCATTTGTGCTGTTAGTGTTCAAGAGTGTGGGCATAATAACTGTTAGGTGACTTGTCTTAGTTTCCTGTGAAATTTCGTCGCTGGCTTACTGAAAACTTGTGGTTATATGCTATCTATGGCTGTTTATGTCCATTCAACATATTTGTTAGGCGATTGAGATGTATTTCATATGATTTATTTGGTTTTCAATATTATATTGATTCTGTCAGGACAGGTAAGGCATTTGTACCGTATCATACTGTTATCTCTTTAAATCGAGATTGTGTGCTACATAGTACCAGAATGAACAAGTGTTATGTTTCCACCCTTGAATATTATATGCTAGGGTAGGCTTTTGCATATATGGATAGTACATTGGAGTTTTGTTGTTCTCTTAATATGTTATGGCATCTGCAACTCTCTCCCAAAAGTTTATTCCTATTACGACTTGATTCATCTTATTGCTTTTCATGAGGGAAAAAATTAAGAAGATTTTTCAAGTGAGGGGGGCTATTTTTTAAATACATATATTTTTTCCCGTGTGTTTGTTCATGTGCACATGTAGTATATATATGAGTATGACCTCAAACAGTTGTCAACATAGATTGTGTTTCATTGATAAATTCAAAATTTTGTGGAAATAACGCGTGCCTGTGTACATTTAGTTTTTCTTTTTAGGCTTTGAATGTAGGAGACTTGAAAGAGAAACCGAAGGTTGGTCATTGTAAAATGGATGCGGAAATTATTTATTGTATCCTTTTTGCAGATGTTACATTTCTCTTTTGTTTTAAAATTCTGGATTCCAATCTTTTGGATAAGAATTCATTTATTTATTTTTTTTGTGATATGTAGAGTTATGATGTAAATAGTATACCTTGTGTTGTTACCTATAAGTATCAGAATGAAATTGGTGCAGTATCTTTCTAATATCTTTCTTGAAAACTACCAGTTGATTAGTTGGCTGTATGCATCTCATCAACTATCCATGGAAGTCATGACTTATATATTGTCATGATTGTTGTATTTGTAAACGAAGTTCATTTGAAAGAAAGAGAGCTCAAATGCTTTGGCTTGCTAGAAAGTGTGTGCAGGCAAAGTGTTGCGTTGTATGAGTTGGCAAGTGTTGTGCTTTTGCAAGAATGGCTTAAGTAAGTAGAAGAAAGAACGAGTTCAAAGAGATTGCATGCGCGTGAAAGGGGTTGGCTTAAATGATCAAGACCTTCTTGTTTAGTAGAGTCTTTACGGAGTCAAATTGAGCTGTCACGGACTCCCAAGTTAAGTTTGTTCATTTACCCTCTCGTGTTTTGCTCAAATGGTTTGGCTATCCAATCGTATTTATAGCAAGCACACTCTGCTGGTGAACGAGGATCCGACAATAATATATTTTGCAACTATTTATCCTTGTTTTATCATTTATTCATATCAGTAGTTGTATCATGAGAATGAGTTCATTATCTATACTTCCAAAATTGTAAAAGGTAAGAAGTTAAAGGAGTTTAATGCTTAATAATTTTTGCACAATCCCAACCTTGTAACAAAGTTATTCTCGCAATTGGTAAATTATACAACTGCTGATTGTTCGTGCTGTTGCTTTTAGCAATTTATTTTTTATTTTTCTTACACACACACACACACACACAAAAAGAGGGAAATAGTACGATAACCACAAAATCACATAATGAAAACATTAGGTAAACCTATTGTAGTTGTACATACTTGAACGCTAATTCATGAATAATGACTGAAGTCAAGCACTTTTCTCAGCGAGGTATTTCCCAATGACTTCTGCCATGAGTTCCAATTTCTTGGTGGTAACCAGAGAAGCAGTGTCAGTTAACTTATCATCGATCTCATACTCAACGGTTGATCTTATAATAGTCGATTTACCATCTTTCCCAACGATTTCATAGCGAACTTTAAAAAGATCAAATCCAAGATCTTTGTAACGTCCTTCAATGACTTCTGTTTCTTTAATACGCTTCTCGTCATCAATCTTGGTAAATTTTTCCTTCATGTAACCACCGTCCCCATGAGCTCCTAAGCAAACAGCAAGCCAACAAAGTCATTCAACTAAATATATATAGATACACATACATACATACATCCATACAAACAATATACGTATACATAAAGTATCAAATACTAATTACCTGGTGGATATGTAACCTTGACAATGGTACCAACACTTCCATCACCTTCAACGACTTCTACTTTTCCAAGAACATCGGGTAGTAACTGATCGACCATTCTGCCAATCTCAAGGCCGCGGTACACCTCCCACACGACGTTAGCTGGCACCTCCACCACTGTATCCTCCGTCAATTGTCCGCGCATTTTCATCTCCTAGTTAACTTCAAGGTCGAAACTGCGGCTGCTAGGGTACAACTAAGGCGTGCAGTAAGAAACCTTATAAATAAGTTAGAAAATTCCTGTGGTTCAGGATTCTTTGTGGACTTTTGATCGAAAAAACAAGAATATTCGTTATTTGTTAAAAATCCAACAGGAAGCGGCATCTAATTTGGCTGTTGCTTTTTCTGGGGGCGGCTTTATTTCCAGGCCAACTTGCGAACTTTATCTATAAAGGCGGAGAACAACAACAACAACAACAACAACAACAACAACAACAGAGACTGGCTTGTCTTATTAGGAGGGAGACTTTCAATTAATGGAGTAACATAATTCACAAGTTGTAGAAAGCATGTGAACTCTTACATCAAGTTGATTATCATAAAACAATGTAGAAGTGGTTGATTATGCCTCCTATTTTTACTTGGACTCATTCTTCAAAGTGGTTGATTATGCCTCCTATTTATACTTGGACTCATTCTTCTTTACCAATGAGCAATGCTACATATCCAATAATTTACCTTAAGAGGTGCATCCCAAATATCACAACAAGTGAAATATATATATTTATTTATTTATTAGATAATATATTTTAATTATTCGCACTTTGAAACAACATTATATATATATATTATAAATTATTAGTAAGTTAAGTAAACTAAAACATATCTTGCAAATTATATTCTAAATAACTTGATAAGTGAAAAGATATTTATAATTATTTTTTGCATTTTACAAAGTTATTTATTACACATTTTAACTATCCAAAACATAAGTGTTCCTCTAAATATTAGTTAATTTGCAAGCCACTAGTATGCTTTATGATGTGAGAGATCAAAAATATCTCAAATTCAAATAATGTACAAAAAAAATTCAATTGCCCATCCTAAGTAACACTGAGATCTTCAAATCAGATAATAAACATCAACTATTTGTAGGAATTTTCAAAAACTTTTGTGACTATATCGGTTTTGAAGTCTTTTTTTTTTTTTTTTCCAAAAATCAACATTATTTTAAAACTATTTTCTTTACAAAATTCAAAGACAAATAAATAACATTAGTATTCTAAAGAAAAGTAGGCAAAAATATGAATGCAATTATTTTATTTTTGGAGTGAGCTAAAAATATTTTTCAACTTCATAAAATTTTATGGTATTATAAAATTTTGTTTATTAAAAAAAAGGAAAAAAATACATCTTACCTAGACAAAATAATAAATGCTTTGGCTTGCTAGAATGAATATATATATATTTTATACATACTTGTATTACATTGCATATGGACCGAAAGAATTCATGAATTCTAAACTCCTGTTTAATGAAAGAATCGTACTTATAAATTCATAATATGCATGACTAAAAGTAATAATGTGATGTAATGTGCTGCACACCATTGTTTTTCTATTTCATAATACTATATCATATTACACAATCAATTTGTGAATTATTTGGTTCGATAATAATCTCAAAAATACTATTAACATTTAAATATAAATTTAATTTTTATTTTTTTCTATAAACAATTTTTTTAAGGTATGAAAATTTAAAATATTATTATCATTGTTTTTAGTTTATATTTTAAATATTGTGTGAAATTAAAAAAATAATTGATTTAATTTAGTAGAGCCTAAATACATTTTTTTCTCAATTACAAAATACACAAAAATAAATTGATTGAAAACAAACAAAAGAAAATTAAAAAAATCAAAGCTCACGACTAAGTTTTTGGGTACCATGAAAACCTGTCTAGTCTATCCCTGTATTTGACTCAGCTCAATTGATTTTGTGGGCGCAAAATATTTGGATTCATACCCAATAGTTGAAATTTGTGCCGGGTAAAATGCCATATGTTCAACCCTAGTTTTGGATTTTTGATTCAAATCGCCATATTTTAAGGCTCAATTATACTTTATAACCTTAGTTGTAAGAGTCTTATAATTGGGGTCAATTACTTACCTTTCAAACAAAATACCTCTTATTTGTTGTTTGGCTCTTCAATTGTAGAACAAATGTTTTCCTTGTGAACAACAGTTAACAACAAAAATTAAGATTTATACTATTTACTTCAATGTCATAGTCCATACATTCACGCTATTGCGATCACGTCGACCTACTGTTGTTGAAGCTAGTTCGAAGCAAGTATTAACATTGACGAAACTATATTATTGATAATAAGTAAAGTTTTATTCTTAAGTATGTTAAAATCAATTTATGTTGTGATTTTATTCACTTTGGCTTAGCTATACATGTAAAAGGCTTAAAAATTTACTTAGGCTACCTTGTATACATGCATTCTGTGGTAGGTTTGAAAAACTATAAGATGTTATTGATTTGTTCATATTCGAGGCAAGGAAAACAATGAACAATAAGTTACTAGACAATTTTCATCGTGGGAAGATGAAAATTATCGAGGAAAGTCACATTCCTCTCACGACAATTTTCATTGAGGAAGTTAGTGTTAAACCACCTCTTGCAATGAAAATTGTGGCAAGAGAAACATGATTTCACTTAATAATTTTCATCTTTCTATGATGAAAATTATTGAGAGAATTCTTTTTCTCTCACGATTTTTTGTAACTCTTTTCACAAAAATCACTGAAAGAGGCAATGCCCATATGGTAAATGACAAATTTTCAAAAGATGAATGTATGGTAATTTTGCCTAATTATTTTTTCTTCATTTTGCATGGATAAGAGTTTCAGTGATAACTTTATATAGTAGAATACGGGAGCATTTACCAGATGGCAGTGAAACTTACAATGGTGGTCGCAGTTGTGGTTTCACTGTGGAAAGAAATATAAAATATAAAAAACTTATTCACGAGCAGTATACCTTCCTAGAGAAAAGCCCAGATGAATTTATTATTAAAATAAGAGTTGTGTATAAACATTGTATTCCTTCAACTGTTTGCCATTTAAAATTGAGTGACATAACTAATGATACAGAAATTACTTTTTGTTAATGTTAATAATCAAATTGTAACATTTGGAGGTTTACCATTGTCTGTTACGTTAGAGTGCCAAAAGACAGCGGAAGAAGCATCAAAGTCTCCAACTATTCAAGCATGCAATAGTTTATGGATCTAAAGCAAAGTCCAAATCCATTTGTTTTCTCAATAGGTAGTAATCAAGTAGGTTATGCAGTTCTTGCCATAGTTGTGGGTGTACCATACTCTCCGATTTGAAATAATAAAGACCCTATAAATGATTATCTTGAGCTTTTGTTTGAGCAACAGGAACCTAACTTTAATGATACATTGTGTGCACTTGGAATCAGCATTGATGGTCAACCACCTCCCAATAACTCAATGCCCTCTTTTACATGTAAAGAAGTAGGCTTATTAACTCATGATCTGTTACAATGATAGTTCAATTTCTATAGCATTTAATTTCTCAATTGATGCTTTTTATTGTACAAATGATGGTCAGGTTATAGTTAGAAAGTTATATAAAATAAAAAAAAAATACATAGGGAATTGAGTTTGTTTGCAATGAGAGAGAACTTTTAGTTTAAAATTTATAGATCTACTATTAATCATTTTGAGGCAAGATATATGAATGATAGATGTTAGTGGCGAGTTTGGGCAATATTATTGCATGAAAATACATACTTTAAGGTGAGACGAATTGACCAATTACATATATGTACGATAGAAGAATTATTAGATGGATATTGTCAAGCAAGTTTTCGGCTTATCAGAAAGCTAATAAAGGAAATTATATATTATAAGGTTGTGTAGTAAGTTTTGTTTTTCATTTAATATGCTTTTATATAATTGTTAAAACTCTCTAGAAAATATCATATTCAGATTAGAATTTTTGATCATGTAGCAATATTTAAATGGTAGTACGGTGGAATTTTATTATTTGGAGTTGTTATGATGTTAGTTTTGAGTATGTCAAATTATTTTTTGAATTTCTATTTGTATAAATTGTGTTAAGCCATAAAATTTCTATAATGGCAGGCATGATAATCTTCTTTTGGCGTAAAGTTTATGAAGTTTAGAGCTTTGTTTGGCTATTAATCATTGTGAGAAATTGGTTCAAGTTCAAAAATGTTGAAACCATGAGACTAAGTTTAGTATGAAATTAAGATTATTAATTTAATTTTATAAGGTATTACATTATGGAATTTGGTAATGTGTTAGTTCACATGTTGTAATATTATGAAAAGTAACACATGTAGAAAATTAAAAAAAAAAAAAGAATAATATAAACTATATGAACAAGTCTTAACACATGCAGGAAATATTTAGGATTTTATTATTTTACATCAATGGTACAAGTGATTAAAGGCCATTTTTTTCTCAATTTTTTAGCGTCAATCGACCCAAAATCAAACGCACACTGTATAACACCACGATCCCTTTTATGTGTATCATATTGTGGCACACCAAAATAAATTGTCACAAATGCGAAGTCATCATCTTGAAATTTGTTTTGTGTCTGTAAAGCCCAACCTGTTTTAACAAGGATGGCAATAACTCAAATAGACATGTAAGCTGACCCTCAATAAAGTCATCTTGGGTAGCAGAACAAAAAAAATCGTACACGTTAATCTGTTAGCTAACTAAATCAACTACACCGACCACCCAATGCTTTTGAACTACATTAATTGGGAAGCCCGACCACCCAATGCTTTTGAACTACATTAATTGGGAAGCAAACTATGTGTACGGTGAGCCAAGTCTGTGGTCTCTTTGCAATCTCTTTAGTCAGGAGGATCTCACCTATCACGTGCCAAATAACCTCATTTTCCCAACTAAGTGTCTCTAATTGTAGTTTACTTTGCTAGATCTTTCACTATATTTCTTTGAAATAACCTTGCCAGTATAAAAAATAATCTCTTTAATTTGTATCAAATTAATTGTTTCAAATAATCGTAAATCACATAACTTACGAAGGCATATGTGCCTACTAAAGTCCACCGCTACGGTACCATGTTCAGATATTGACGTTGCCTACCTCATATCAAGTCCAAATATGCATTTATATACTGTGAAAATTAAGAAAACTTGTAATAATTGGCTTTGTTTGGTAGAATACTTGTAAACACTGCCTAAATACATAAAACCATAATTATTTATAATCCACAGTGCATAAAACATTGTTAATAGTGTCAATAATTGGGTAAATGTCAGGAAAATGCATCAAACACTGCCAAGAATGTCTAAAACTGTGCGAAGTATGCTTAAATGACTGAAAAATGTGTAAAATAATGTAGATGACCCTAAAAGCTATCTAAAACTGCTAGAAAAATGCATCAAACACTACCAAGAATGTCTCAAATTGCTTAAACCATGCCTAAATGTTTGAAAAATACGTAAAATAATGCATATAAAGCCAGAAATATCTAAAACTATATAAATGCTGCCTAAATATTTGAAAAATGCGCGAAACAATGCATATAATATTAAAAACTATCTGAATGCCAATAAAATGGATCAAATAGTACCAACAATATTTAAATCTGTATAAACGCTATCTAAATATTTGAAAATTGCATGAAACAATATGTATAATGCTAAAAATTGTTTAAATGTGTAAAAAAAAATTTAATTACTTGCAATATCAGAAAAATGTGTAAAAAAAATATCGAAAATGCTAAAAACAATGCTTAGTCTAGAAAAATATATGATACTGTGTAAAAAACTGCCACATTAAGTCCACAATATATGATCCATCAACATTGATAAATAATGCATGAAAACAATAGAAATACAACTAGAACTGCATAAACACTACGTAAAATTCAAAAACACTACAATCTCATCCTGAAACTAGGTAATATCTACTTATACAATGCAATATTATTCATAAATTGTATAAATAATTTTCTACAAAATATAAACAACTAGTAAATATAATGCATAATAAATCCACAAATATCATAATTGATTACAACAACAACACTTCCAATATCTGAAACCACAATAATAGTTCCAATCTCTGAAACCACAATAACACAATAGTAATTATATTAAATATTTATATGAAAATAATTTAAAAGAAGAGATTTTTGTTGGGTAAACTTACATCGTCCTCCAACCAAATTCTTTCACCGCCTCTTAATAACATTAAATACCACTTTGGTGATGTACTACACCTCGGTAAATTCATTGCAGTTGAGTCAAAGCTTTTCATCTACTGTAAGAATTTCATCCATTGCTCTTGTGCTTGCAATGATCTAAAAACTTTATACTTTTTCAAGTTCCTTGGATCCATAAAGAGATTGACTAATCTCTTTACTCGCCTATACTGTTGTCCATATTTACTTTGAAAGTTAGAAAAAAGGGAATCATTGAGAACAATTACAATTACTGTTAAAGATGCGAGATTTGTTGTTACACCCATTGCAACAAAATCCGAAAAATAGTTATCCTCCATATCCACCTCACACAAAAATATTCACAAAAACACTCAATATAAGTGGGTGATTAATCATATCAATAAGTTAAACAACTTAACACTATTAAATAAGATGAAATAAAATTATTTTTATTTAAACAATCAAAATATAACCAAAACAAGAAAAAATTAATATAACATATTAATAGAGAGCAATTTTCATACCTCTGGCATTTTTACAAAATATTTAAGTCGTTCTTGCATCTTTTCCCTTAATGTATGTATCTTTTGTCTAATTAGAGTCATTTTAGTTTTAAACAACTCTTTTTGCTATAAGAAATGTGTTGGTATATATTTTAAATCTAATAGTATTTTGGATGTTTGGTATATTTATATCATGACATTTTGATGTGTGTATATATATATATATATATCATTTAATTATTTTATTATTACATATTTGTGTATTTAATAAATATAATAATACATTTAGAATAGCATATTAAATTAGTTTAACACTATTTTTAAATATTCTTAGTTAAGTATTGTTATGAATAAGGTAATAATAATGCATACGGACTAGTATATATAACGACTAATAACAACATATGTGTATTATAATGTGAGATATCAAGTTAACACATGAATACAAGTTAATAAACTAATGTATTGGACCGACTAATAATGAGAACGCTACGTGAATCATTATATAAGTGTCATAAACGATTTTTATAATGACAATGGTATATGTAATCCTTAAACTTGAGATCACCATGATTTCTAACATAAAAAATAATATATTTAGATAATTTCAAATGTCATATGTAACAATATAGATTATAAAAGAAATAATCAAATATATCATAATTTGTATAGAGGAATGCGTTTAATCAATACAAGATTTGTCTCTCTTAGTCAATAGGAGTGATATTTTGAACTTTTTGATTAAACGAGATTTTAAAAAATGTATGGCTATACTCAAATAAGTTAATATGTAATATTCATTTCATTTAATAGAATAAGTCTATTAAAGATATTAAAAAAATATATAATTGAACCATACAAAAATGACGTATTCTATATCTTGTATTTAATTAAGATATTTAAGACAAATATGTGATATTTGTGTTACATGGTAACATTAAACCATACAAAGATAACACATTTTATTACATAGTAATACAAGATGGTAAATTTTATTACACATTCTATTTTATTGTTACTGTTAACGTAACGAAAAGTTATTGGATCGCACATTAAAATCGAGAATAATATATATATATATATATATATATATATAAAATCCTAAATAGATTTAAGATTCGTTGAACTATTTAGGTATTAATTTTAATTAAATTCATTATGTAAAAATTGAGCTAAATTTATTAGTGTCTATTTTACTAAATAAATTAGATTTTATAAAAAAGTCTAACTAAATAGTTTAAGTTAAAATTAAAGACTTAAAGTAATAATACAAATATGTGATATTTGCATTTTTAAGAGTGTGTCTAAAGTTTATTTTTACGTCCTTACTATTGAAAAAAGAAGAATGCACAAATTAAATCATAGAAGTTAGCACTCTGATTAAATTCTTGATCGTGTAAATATTATAAAAATGCATAAACAATTAATTTATATTTGTAGTTTGACAAAAATTATCTAATTAGAGATATGTATGTCTTTATGATATTGAATTATTATATACATATAATAATTCTAGAGTTTATCGTATGGATTTTGAAAAGTAAACTGTTTATTTTATATTATTCCTTTGCATATGTGCATTGATTTGCTTACAAAATGTGTCTTCATATTAGCTCGTAAACACTTTTCATGCTTAAAGAGACGGGCTT
This sequence comes from Swietenia macrophylla, assembly GCA_032401905.1. NCBI lineage: Eukaryota > Viridiplantae > Streptophyta > Magnoliopsida > Sapindales > Meliaceae > Swietenia > Swietenia macrophylla. The sequence continues at coordinate 2,321,621 of CP135569.1, read as the reverse complement.
CTATATCATATCACATTCTTTCAATTGCCTTGAGAACTTTATTTATATGCACATACTGAGGCCTTGGGGATTTATCCACAAATTTAGGGAAACATCCTATATGAATTGGAGATGATTTGGGTGGTATCTTTGAGGAAGAATCTAGATGTGGGGTGTATTGTGAATCATTATGGATAACATGATCTCTCTCAATAGCACACTGTAATCTTGCAACATCTTCGCCTGAGGCGGTAACACCTAATGAATAACATTTGGAGTATGACAATGATGTATCAATAAACAAAAATTTAAATAATTGCAAAATGTATTCATTTAATTACCTCAGCCTTTGTATCCTATAGAACATCATTACCACATAATAGTGATATTTTCGGATCTAGAGGAGTGAAAGAAGATAATATTATATCTCCTTCGTACTTCCCTTTCACTATTTTAATTGATTATAATTGTTGAATGTAATCCAATAGGTTTTCAGAATGAATAGGAATCAACATATATAGTAGAAGAGCCTAATCAAATAAAATTATTATCAATATATATTAATAACAATATATAGGTAATTCAAAATATAGATAAAAATAATTTGAGCGACTTACATTTACTGTTGCAAACAATGTTGTGCAAATGTTCTCGCACTTTGGGTTTTTAAGTGTTCATCAATTCAAAATGTGAGGAATTTTATTTTTTGTTTAGTCACTATACTTATCCTAACATATAAGGACAGACTCATATATTCGTATCTTTAGACAACATTCCATATCAGAAAGTTTTAAATATGTTTTAAAAATTAAATTTTCAAAGTGAATATTACACACTTGAAATGCAATTGAAAAACCTTTTAAATTATAACGCTCATGGGTATGGTTCTTATTATTTTTCCTTTATTCCTTGAATCTTTGCATCTTTCCAATTTATGCTTGAGAAAGGTATTTATAAGTTAGTAACCATGATACAATACCTTAAGGATATTTATTGGACGTGTTTAAATCGTTTGTCAATTATAATACGAACGGATCCACTTGACCACGACTATCCCTCCTTAACAAAAATCACTAAATAAAGTAAACCAATGTTATCTTTAAAACATCATCATCCTCTACAGTGTTAAAGTCTGTTTTCTTCATAAATTTATTTAATTGATTTTGCTTGATCCACAATGTCCTAGTAAAAAACTTATTACGTAGTTTTATCCTTTTTTTTTTTTAGGAGAATCACCGTGCCCCTTGGATAATGGCCAAAATTAAGGCAAATATATCAACCTAAATTTTATCTTAAAATACTGAATTACTTGGTTGGATACCAAAAACCAAAGTTGTTCCTTTGCTTTAGGCTGAATAGCATAAACTTCTCTTAGAAGCATGTTATGAACTAACATTCTTGAAAAGCCAAGTTTTTGCACCCCCAAAAACCTTCCAAAGTATGATTGTACAAATAAATCAAGTCGTGCCATAGTTAGCTTCTGTCTAATCCTCTTAATAGCCTATATGTGTGATAGCAATGTTATAACTTCTTGGAAAAAATCCGCCTCTGCTATTTTTAGCCTTTTACTCACATTGAAACTCAATGTATCCATGATTCATGTTTAACAAATAATACAATCAATAAGTCAGTACAAATGAATGATTTTACCATTAAAAAAGTTATGATAACATCAAATATAAGTTGTAGATTTAAACCTCAATAAACAGTAGGGAAAAAAACAGCATTGTATATTTGGATCGGTAGTTAATGAAAATATATTTTCACGAATGTTTAGTTATCAAGAAAAATAAAGTCCATAGCTTATTGGAAGGAAGAAGTAGGCATTCATTCTAGATAACTAACCTTTAGGGCAGAATTGATGCACAAAAAGTTAGTTAAGGTCATCGTTCTCTAAAAAAAAATTTATTAAGGGAAGATGAAATTCATTGCGGTAAGATGAAAGTCATTAAGGAAGCGTAATTATAGTAGATGCTGCTGCAATGAAAATCATCATTCTTGTGATAAAATTCATTGAAGGAATGTTGAACTTTTTTTCCATTCTAGCAATGAAATTCATTGCAGAAACAATAATTTTCATCGCGAGAGTATCATCTATTATAACTAATGATTTTTATCGCAAGAGCATCTATTATAACTACACTCTTTCAATGACTTTCATCTTCCTGCGATGAATTTCACCTTCTTGCGACAAATTTTATTGTGGGAACGATGAATTTCTTCATTCTTTTAGTCACCCACACAACAAAAGTAAATAAATGAATGATTGGCACCTAATCGCACCCTAAAATGGTTTATCATTAACCTTAAATAATTCAAATTTCATGCTTTTTTATTTTCATATACTAAAAACTTAGAGCATACCTAATATGGGGTTGTCGTTGCTTTTCGTCGTTTAGTAGCCGATAACTTCTTTTCGGTGAATGTAAACAATGCTAAATACTTGAAAATTAATAGATTTTTAAGTTTTAGCTGAATTTGGGCAGACGAACCACAAATCAAAAGCAAAACCCAAAGCGAAACAACTTTCGTTATTCTTTTCGTGAGATTAACTGCAAAAGAAAACTAGTTCAGTAAATCACCTTAATTGATGTATAAAGAAACATGGTAGTGTACCGAGAGAATAAGGAGGGCTTCTCACTGCTTCCTCAGTTTCACAAATTCCTCTCTCTTTTTTAGTTTGATTTGCATCTTGGTGGAGTTGTGTCAATAATGTTAGTGTTTATATATTTACAAACAAGAGATCAATTTTTAATTTGAGTTTAAAAGCCAAACAACAAATAAGAGGTATTTTTGTCCAAAAAATAAGTAATTAGCCCTAATTATAAGACTTATACAGCTAAAACTATAAGTTTAATTGGCCTTAAAATGTGGTTATTTGGATAAAAAATTCCTTGGTTTTTTTTGCACCCAGGAACCCATTTTCATAGTCAAGCTTAATTTTGGTCTATTCCAAATACTGTTTTTAATTTTGAACAAAAATATGAATCTAGACTAATATATCCTATCCTGAGTTATTTTCCTCAAATTGGAACAAATTGAACTCAAGAGTATTGGGTCTAAATTTATGCCTTTGATCAAAATTAAGTATAATTTTTACAATGAGCCACAGTTTCATTTGGGCTTCAAAATAGACTATTGGATCAAAAAACCATTCAACCTTCAACCCAAATGTCCTTTTCTCGCAATTGGAAAACTAAAACCCTAAACCTCAACTCCTTTCATTTCCATCCTTCACTCACGCCAGCAAATATCAATCAGCTACAGTTATTTTCCTCGTGGTAATTTTTCCGTACTCTTTGTTCTTCTCTTCTTCATTTTCATTTTTCCGTTACGTGGTTGTGTTTATTCGTTTCGTAATTCTCCTGCTGTGGTGATTCTTCGTTGGATTTCTTCCGAATATTTACCGAATCGAATCATAGGTGGTTGTGTTTATTCGTTTCGTAATTCTCCTGCTGTGGTGATTCTTCGTTGGATTTCTTCCTAATATTTACCGAATCGAATCATATTCCCTCGTTTTTAAGTTCATTTTTTTTCCGCTCTGATGCGTGTTGCGAATTGTTGGTTTATTTCAATATTGCTTTCTGATTGCTGTGTAAAGTTCCTAGTCTATAACTCTTTCTGGGAATCAAAGAAAGGTTAATTACTAATCACATAAGTGAAATTGAATCTCTCTTTATAATGTTAATCTTGATGGCCAGTGCAGATGGCTCTGATCTTCGCCTGAAATGCATCTACTCAGTTGAAACTTAGATATGGCTGCTCATAACTTCTTATGGAGCTTCACAAAGCACTGTTTCACATTTGGCCTTATAGGTCTTACCATTTCCGATCGATATGCTAGTATTGTGCCAGTGCGTGGGATGTCTATGTCGCCCACATTTAATCCTAGAAACAATTCCTTTATGGGATCATTGTCTGGTAATAATTTTATGGGGATGTTTTGAGGAATGTGTTAGAATGGTAATTTTTATTCTGTGATTAATGTTTGGTGCAGATGACTATGTTCTTGTGGAGAAGTTTTGTCTAGAAAAGTACAAGTTTTCTCATGGTGATGTGATCATTTTCCGGTAATTTATTTTTCAAATTTATGCATCTTAAAAATATTTGTAATATTTTTAGGTACATGTCATGAAACATGAGTTACCTATATGATGCACATTCTATGTTTAAGCATGTCCTATACTTGCAGATAACATTACTGTGGCTGCCTGTTTATCAAGTGAAAAAAATTGAATGTCTGTTCATCTTTGGAGTGAAAAGTGGAAATTACTTTTTCATTCTAACCAAGAAGTTTGAATCTTTTCAGGAATCAATTAGGTTTGCATCTATGCTTAATTATGCCCTGTTATTCAGGAATAATTAGATTAGTTTTTGTGGATTGTGTTATGAATCTTTTCACGAATCAATTAGGTTTGTATCTATTACTTAATTATGTCTTAGGAATAATAATATTTGTTTTTGTGGCTTTTGCCGAAGTTATGGTCTTATTTTAGCAATTTGGACTTGTCAGCATACTCTACAAAAGCAATTGGCTTAATTAATGCTCACGTCACCATTCTTTGTTGGATACTTGAGTTGTCTATTAAGTAATTTAATCTATCATCTTATACCTATCTTATACCATTTTTCCTAGGTTGAATTCTGTTGGGATAATGTCTTCCACTTAATTTTTATTTCGGGTTATGAGTGAGCAACTACGATTGCTTTTAAAGTTCAATTGAGTTTAAATAATGTTAGCTCACTATGGAATAGACCACTCTCTATATATAGTTTACTATGAAGTGCTATGGTTATGGGTCTCTTTACAATAATTGAAATGGAATGTATTTTAAAATGCTTAAATCATAATAATACTTTTTTATGGCATTAATTTGGTAATTAACATCATTTTTATCAGCTTATCTTGGATGATGCTGGGTTTGCTGTTGTTGTACTTCATAAAAAATTGACCTCACATGAAGGTTTGAGCTTGGTTCGATTATCAATGTTCAAGCTTGGACCCATGTTCTTGAGCCTTTCCTAAATGACTGCTCATTCCTAGGTGTTACCTATTCTGACTAAGTTTGCATCACTTCATTTTCTTACCATGACTTGTGGGATCTGAATCATGTCAAAATTCCCCTGAATTTTATAGCAGAATTAGTATATTAGCCCCTACACACTTATGGTATTTTGCTGTTTGTCTTGAGTAAAATTTTGACAGCTTTTATTATATTTGATGAAACATACTATTGATCTGAATTCTTAATACTGAAATCTGATGTTGTTATTATTGCTGTTTTGTAGCTCACCTAGCAACCACAAGGAGAAACATGTTAAGAGAATTATAGGTTTGCCAGGTGACTGGATTGGTACTCCTAGTTCTTATGATGTGATAAAAGTTCCCAATGGACATTGTTGGGTTGAGGGAGATAATTCATCTTCTAGCATGGATTCGAGATCTTTTGGTCCAGTAAGTAATCCACAACAGCATACATATGAACTGAAAAATTGTTAAAATTTGTTAAGGTGAATGGTTATATTACTGTTGACATGTGGAAAATTTGTCTTAGCTACGCTGTATGCCTGTTCAAAATCTTTTATTCATAGTCGTATGATACTTAAACCAAGGATTTGAATATAACTTCCACTCAAGCTGCCAAAATAGGTGAAAATTTTGTGATTGTTTACTTGATCTTATGGTTCAACTAAGATGTACCTAATTAATCCTCTTTTAATCCCATTTATTTTTTCCTTTTCAAAGTTATTGTATGTACAAGTGAAGGTCAGATTACAAAATTATTCTCTCTGAAGTTTCTTCTACATTATATACTTCTGAGGGAATGATGCAACACGCATATGTGGCAAGTGTTAATAGTTTTCTGCTTTCACTTCTTGGTTTTTGGCTTAACTTGAACAAGCTGTTCTTTGCAGATCGCATTGGGCTTAGTTCAAGGTAGAGTCACACACATTGTCTGGCCTCCTCAGAGAATAAGGGAGGTTGAGGGAAAAATCCGTGGAGACAGAATTTCTTCCTCCTAACTACGATTTTTCTGTTTGGTCTGTTTTCTCAGTCGTAATACAAAGTTTTGCTTTACAATTTTTTTTAAGATGTTGAAGAGGCAACATTCTTTGATTGCGTATTTATTGACGAGTTTATCCTTGTTGATTAAATAAAAAATTCCCTAGGCAAACCTCCGTAGGATTAAGAAGACACATTCTTATACTTCGTATAAGCTGTTGATGTAACAATATTATATAATCGTTATATGTTTCATTTTTTCAAGGGTAAATAATTTCTCACAAGAATTCAAAAAAATAAATTATATGAGATGAAGAGTAATATTATAACTATGTCAAACTATTCACTAAAAATTTAGAATTTATGAATTAATATATCAATAAGTGAATGGTATTTTGGAATCAAATAAGAAGTGTAAAATGATTTTTTTGTACATATACTTTTTGGAAGAGAAGTAAGATGGTGCTCCAAAATTTGAATATGGTTCGAGCAACTATCAGAAATGATTAGATTTTCATTTATGACTTGTAATAAAGGTCAGATTGGCCTAGTTCTGTTTTAATGAGGACTACGAATATTGTAACCCCAACCCGACCTACTCAGAGATTAGGCTAGGTTGGAAAACAAGAGCCTGCCATGGCCACGGCCTGCAGGACTTCCCTGTGCCTCCGCTAACTATGAGGTGGTTGGAACATTTTACCAAAAAAAAAAAAAAGATAGAAATATGACATATGAATAATTTATTTATTTAATAAATTATTATAAAAAACCATTCAATATTCAATAACTTATTTTCACATAACAATCAAAAGAACAAGAGAGACAATTTATATACTTTCCAAAATTTTAATGTATTTACAAACACTTTCAAAAGATGTCATGTCTTTAAAATAATTTTGTTGACATATATTTTCTTACAATGTAGAAAGATGTCATATCTTTAAAAATATAAAAAAAAGTGATAGATTTTATATGGATAATGGTGTAAATAAAATAATTATATATAAAGATTTCTTAAAAGAAATTTAATAAAATTATTCATATTTTTTACATTCTTAAAATGTGAAAAAATTACTTTTTTTTTTATGAAAATAAAATTGTCTAAAATATTTAATTAGTTTTTTTTAAAAAAATAAACGTACTAAATTACTTAAAATAGTTAAATTAAGCACACTAAGGATTCACACCAAACAAACAAACATGTCCAAACATATAATGATCTTATTTCACAGCACGTGAAGCTTCGAAATTATCAATGCTAAACATAATTTTAGACTGCAGATTAGTAGTTAAAAAGAGATAACTCCATTCATAACATAATAATTTAGTGTAAAAATATTTTCATTTATATACTTTTTAAACATGACCAGCATTCCCTGCAAATTTTTTTAAAAGAATTTAAAATTTTTTAATCCTAAAATGTTAATTATTTTATTTTAAAAAAGTTTAAAAATTAAATGAAGTCATTGGATAATATTTTAATTAAAAATAAAAAATTATTAAATATTTTATTTTGATTAATTGTTTAACAAGTTGTGAAATAATCTTATTTAAATACTTATTTAATTTTTTAATAAAAATAAAATGACCTTTTGTTGAAATGAGGATGGTTACAAAATATAAAATAATCATATTTGATGAGTCTATTTAGTATTTTTGTTAAATTTCTTAAGGATCCATTTATTATAACATTTTCAATTAGTTTACAAGTGCAAGGGCAGATTCTATAAGAAACCATTTTTAAAAAGCAAAAATCATGTTTTTTAAGTTTATGTTGAAAGAGCTTTTGACATGAATAAAGCTCTTTTGGTTCAAAGAAAAGGTCATAAATTAAAAAAATATATATTTTCTTTTTATTAATTGTTAAATAATATAAAATAATTTTATTTCATAAATTTATTTATATTTTATTTTATTTTATTTTTTTAACAAATCGCAACAATGTTTTTGAGTTAGAAAAAATTCATATATTTTTTAAAGTTTAAGAGATACTTATTATATTTTGAAAGCATATGAATTAAAATTTATGTATTTCAAATTACAGTAGTGTGAATGTAATTATAATATAACCTCTAAAAGTTAACAGTGTTGGGATTACATAAAATTTGTTAAATTTAAAGAGATATTGAGTAATCGATAAATTAATAATGTATTAATTTATAGAGTGTAGTTGCAATTTAACGAACATACATTTAATTAATTAAAAATTTATTATATTTTATCAATCTAATTAATTGAATATGAATTCATCTACTAAATATATATTAAATTAATTAAAAAAATTCATTGTACTTATCTACTTAATTAAATAACGTTATAATTGTATTAATTTAATTAGATGTATTCAACGAATTATATTAAAAACAATCATTATATAAACAAACACAAAGTCTTCTTAATTTTATAATAAATTATTTAAAGAAGAAGTATTTTACACTCATTTAAAAAGAATTGTAGCAATAAGGTTATGAAAAATTTCACTTTAAAGTTAGTCAGGGTGCAATATCAAATATACTCAAATGATCATGAGAGTATCTTTAGGTGACTTAAAAAAAGGTGGTCTTTGTAAGTGGCACAAACCATCAAAATTTCTGGATATGGAGAAGGCTACTTATGAGTGATTTTCCCAATACCAAAATTGTGTGAATATAACAAGAGTGCATCAACAAACCCCATAGCTCCTAGATGGAATAAGAAAAATTAGACATAAAATTCAATTGGATTTAAATTTTAAAAAATAAATAATAATAGAATTATATTTTAATAAAATATCATAATTAATTATATTTATAATTTTAGCAAATTATTAATTTATGATATAAATGGAACCATAAGTTATATAAGATTTTCAAAAAAGTAATATATTATTAATTTACTAAAATTATTAATTTAGCCATTAGCCTAAGTCGAGACTGTAAAATATTATTGTATAACAAAGGCTTTTAATTTGTAGAGGTTATACTATATATATATATATATATAAACTATTGAGAGTCTGTTTGGTGTAACTTTCCATTACAGCTTCTTGGGGCTTATCTTTTACAAGTAGGGCTTTTATAAGTTGAAATTTTGACCAAAAAAAAAAAAATTATGAATTACTTGGTTGTGACAAATATCTTCTTTAGTAAAAATTTTGTAATTACCTTATAAACAAGTTTTTCAAAGTTACGAGTAAAATCTTTAAAATAAAATAAAAGTGTTGTAGACAATTTAAGTTTCTAAAAAATTTTAAAAATTCTACCATCAATAATTCAAAATTTGCGCTTTTATTAATTATTGTAAAATAATTTTTTAATCTTTCAAAAGCTCTCATCACACCTAAATTATACAAAAAAAATTTGAAAAAAATTTTTAACATTGAAAAAGCCATTTTAACTTGTAGAGAAGTAAAACCAAAGGGCCCTTAGCTATAGTTTAACATCGGTTTGGTTTTAGAGGCATATAATATTTTTTAAAATTAAAGGAGTACATGACACTTTTTAAAAAGTGTGTAGACCCATATCTAATTGAGTCAAACTTTTGAAATATAGGAAATTACTTTCAATATTATTCTTAATCGTTTTTATCCATATCCATGAGCCTAAAAAAGATCTCAAATATTAAAACTTCAATATAAAAGTTTAAAAAATTAGACAATCTCATTTTTATAATAAATTTAGGTTATTGGATTTAATTTCAAAAGATAAGAGTTTTATTAGATACTTTTTTTTAAAATTTGTAATAATTTTATTTTATTATAAATTTTTTAAAAAGACACATTTATCTTCTTCTGTATATAGATGACAACATATTGAACTTGGAATGGATAATTCCAAATCCGCATCTGTATCTACCATAAAAATTCAATATAAAAAGTTGTTTCAAATTTATAGCGGGTTTTACATTTTATTACCAAACATGTTTAAATTAGTACTTAATATTTACTAAACCGTTGCAGATATTGAGAATTTTTTTATCTTTTTAATTACATTTATACTGTCACAATATAAAGTTAAAATTATAATCTATCTAATTAAACCAATAAAATTTTAACATTAATTCAAAACAAAAAAATATCACTCACATAAAATATCAAATCCATGAACATAAAAAAAATTGCAACAATTCTATAAAGAAACATATAATTATATTATAAATTCACACATAAAATATTATAAATTTAAAATAAAATTTTAAAAAATAATAAGTACCTATTTGATCATAACATATATCAATTTATTACAAAATTACAATATAATAGGCCATAATAAAATAAAAAATTTTCAAATCCAAAATAATATACACGAAGTTTGTATATTTAAAAAACTAAATATCTATAAGTACCCATAATATCCATTTGTAGATATTTCTATACATTTGTACCAAATTCGCTTCATTTTTTTTAATTTTTTTCCAAACCTATTAAACCCAATAACAACTATATTAAATCCATCCCATTAAGATTTGTTATTAATAAATTGTCGGATTTACAAGTAAAATTGCCTCCTTAATTCGACTTTTAACTAACGACAAGACAAAAGATAAATGTATCCATAATTAATTAATTTATTTTAAATAAAACATGAATTTACTGATCCTTGCCTGAAATACTCCATTGCATGCTGTACACAAATTCCAATTTCAAAGTTGGTGAGAGGGGAATGATCCCTTGAGGGCAAACTCACAATATATGCAAGTATACCAATTATTTACATTTAAAAAATGAATTTATTTTTGCAAAAAGTATGCATTCAATTAGAAATTATGTTCATTCCTTTTAAACTTATAAAAGGATTTATTTTTCTGGGAAATCCCTTGGATATTTTATTGAAAAAAGTTTGTATTTTTTATTAGAATTTTATTAATATAAAAATCGTTCTCTTAACCTAATCAAATTGATATCCTTTGGAGCTATCTAGCTAGTTAATGTCAACTGAAATTAAAGTCTAAACCCTCTTGTTCCATTCTAAAAGTTCTTAATAATTAAAAAATTCACCCAGTACTCACAGGAAGTTAGAAAAGCAATTACACTACCAAATTAGCTGAAAAGCCTAGGAAAAACGACGTGAGAAGTATTCTAAATAGTCTGAATTTTCACATTGGTTTCATTATTGCTGCAGTCATGTTAGCTGGGATTGTTCAACTTGATGCTCATTTCTCAAAGGTTTCAGTTCTCTTTCTCTCTTTTAATGGAGAGCAAGTGAAATTAAAGCAGTTTTTTGTGATTTGGTGTTGCATGCCTTGATTAATTCTGTAATAACGTAGGGCACCAGCAACTGTGGGTTCAATGAATTACATTATCAATTTGAAGAGAGACATGCAAATTCAATGAAGAAGACAAATATAAATTAAATTTGCCATGACATAGAAACCTTAGGTTGGAATATGGGTGTATATTTGGCAAGGTAGGTAGGTTAGTTGTTTTTAAAAAGGTCAATAAATTACCTACTAAATGATCATCAACTCCTTTCTTCGACAGGGTTATCTTGTAAGTTTGGATTTCTTTCGACCCTAACTTATCTTATATTCTAGTATTATTTAGAATACCCATAATTAATTTTTGGGGTTTCACTTTAATCAATTTCCCCTCTCTATGTTTGTATAGATATCTGAAGAAAACATAAGATAAACATCAATTTCTAATAGGGAAATTTTTCAACAATGACAACTAGATCTACACAACACTCTTTTAATGCAACACCATTCTTGTTCTAGAAAGAAAACGAGAGTTAGGTTAATAAGTGGAATTGCTTGTCTTTGTTTTGCATCAATGGCTTGTAATCTTACCTAATGGGTAACAAAAAGTCTAGACTTTCTATCAGAAAATTGCGGATTTATACTATATATATCTATCATTAGTTAATAATGATGACGATTTTAATATGATAATTAATTTTTAATGTATTAATACGGGTTTGTTCTCAAATATACATCATCATCACAGGGGGACAAGATCCTAACATATTACACATTTTATCTTTGGCTTCGTGACTGTCCACGTAGTTGATAGTTGACACGAGTTAATTTTATCTCTTATTGTCTAAGGTCAAAACCCCTATATCCTACTGGAAGAAATTAAGTCTTCTTCGTACATTAATTTCGTGTCCCATATTCTCTACAACTAACTTGTTTTGTAATCATCTAGTTGGGGTTTGATAACAAATGTCCACTTTCTTTGTCCCTATCCCACTCTTTCGCCTCAATAGTCTATTAGTCAAGCCATTGACATACATTGTATTGTATTACATATCAATATGGAGTTCCTCAACTTAAAATAGAGACATTAATTTTTGCACCATTAATTCAATTTTTGCACCATTAATTCATGCAAATTTAATAATTAAAATTAAAAATTTAAAAAATATTTTTTAATGCGACATCTCATATTTCTATCCATCACTGAATTACGTGCTTTTAATTTAAGTTAAAAAATCTAAGTTAACCGAACCCAACTCACGAGTGTCCATACATACATGTACATGCAAATGATGATCAGAAAAACTAGTAGAATGAGTTTGATTCAACAAGATACATGAATAATTGTACAAGAAATCATGTGTAATATATGGCTTACATCCCACTTCTTTTTCTTTGTATTATACAATATATGTTACCTATTTCAATAAAGTGTAAACCAGCTCATATACTTGACCAACTACGCTGTATACAGACACAAATAGTTATATATTTAAATTCTGGTAATGCGATTCAGTCTGAGATCGGCCATAGCTGTGAAGATGCTTGGCTGCAGATTAACAGTAAAATTATGTCTTAGCAGAGAGAAATTATAATAACAAGTCAAGAAATCAATTGCAATATTGAACCAACCAAATACTCGAACAAAGAAGAAGAAGAAGAAGAAGAAAAGAAATTTAAACGGTAGCATTAAATTGTTTGAGATTGAAAACAAAAAAAGAAATTGACTGATGAGAGGAGAGACACTTACTCTATGAAGTCTTTCCAGTAAGAGTGAGTTGCTTCATCGTCCATAAAATCTCCCCAAGTTTCAAAGGTGGTTGAAGTGGATGAAGGGGCAGAAATTTCATTTGGGTTTATCTTGGTCTCAGTTAATTGGTTCACCGTAGAACAATCTGCTGGCGAGACTGAAACTAATGCAGGAAGTTGATTTGAAGCAACAGCAGGATTGGCATATGAAGAACCAAATTGGCTACTAGTGTTTGTATAATCTTGTGATTCTTTAGTCTGCTGATAATCGCCGGGTTGGGAGGCTTCGATGTTTAGTAAATTGGAAAGAATTTGATTGTGATCTTGTTGAGGGAAAGCAAATGGAAGATTGTCATTTCCCTCGAATTTAGAGTTCATACGAAAAAACTCGGTCAGCTGATTATCGTCTCGTAAAGATGATCCGAGAAAATTGAGAGCTTCAATATTTTGAGGAGGACTAGTACTAAGAATTTGAAGTATGTCGCGCAACAATTGGATTTTAGCAAGCTGTGTAGCATCTGAACGTATCTTGAGAGCATTGATATTCCAATTGGGAACGTTCATCATGTTGCTAAAATTGGCGGCAGCAAGGAGCTGAGGCAGATTTGCAAGAATATTGAGGTCAGTTCTTGGCCTGTGAGTAACTGGATCGATTCCCATTTGCAAAAGCTTTTTCTTCAGATGGGTATTCCAAAAGTTCTTGATTTCATTGTCCGTCCTCCCTGGAAGACGAGTCGCTATTGCCGACCACCTGGAAAGAAAATTGAATATAAAATGAAAAGAATGTTTCATGAAGAAAAGCTACAATTGGCTAAAACTGATAGGTTTAGAGGAATGAATTACTTGTTTCCAAGAGCTGCATGGAGATTGACAATCATTTGCTCTTCTTCTTCAGAGAACTTTCCTCTCTTGATGTCAGGTCTCAGATAATTAGTCCATCTCAGACGACAACTCTTTCCACATCGGTTCAAACCGGCAAGTTTTGGAAGTGCTCTCCAGCTTGCATGGCCGTGTTTCTGAATGTAATCGACAAGTTTTCGATCTTCTTCTGGTGTCCATGGGCCCTTCTTTATGCCGTTCTCGTCAGAACTTCGTGAGCTCTCCATATCTTCCCTGCATATGTATATAAAAAAAAAAAAAAAAACATGAAGAATTAGTTCATTGATTCTGCTAAAAGTTTCAAATTGAAATGACAGAAGAAAATTTGAAACCTTTTTTCGTAGATAAAGTTAATGCAGGAGACCAATGCTGGAAATTGATGGATAGGCTGCTTAAATAATAGCGCGGCTAAGTGAAGGTTCGTAGACAAAAGCTTAGTGTAAAGAAGAAGCTTTTTCCCATACGAGACGTCAAACTTATGTGAAGTAATTAATATTTAGTGACAATTACAAATGTATCCTTGTCTTTGATCCTAGTTTAAGATATAAGCTTTTGGAAGCCACCCACAAAAAATCCCTTGAATTCTTTTAACTCACAACTATTTTCTTTTTCAATTTCAAGCAACTATTTCACGTCTTATATATATATATCCTATGCCAAAGTTATTAAAGGTTTTGATACTTTTGAATGATAAATTGTTGGGACCTAGGTAAAATTTAACAGACAAATTTATTGAATGCCATATTGGTTCATATTTCTATTTGTTAATATATAGATCAGTCCTTTGTTAGTTAATATATGACAAATTTTGAATATAATATTTACAAGTATCCTCTTTAGTATTCGATAGTCTTCATCCACGTTTGTATGAGACTTGGTAAAATCCTTTGAATCCTTGCTATTAATAACTTATTGTCTTTAAGTTACACCATTGTATATTAAAAAACAAAGATAGATGCAAATTCAACAAGTAAAAAATTAATTAAACTGGAAATAGATCTCTGGCGGTTGGCAATGTACACCAGAAGATATTGTTAAGTATTTGGAAATGTAACTTTGAGAATTTAATAATCCCAATTTAAAATTATCAAATCATCTTTAGTTTATCAAATCAATTTGAAAAAAAAAAACCTATAATAAAATAAGATTTATAATATAATTTTAAAATGTTTAAAGAATTGTTTTTACTCTTTCAACCCAAATATTTCAATTTGAAAATTGCAATAAAACACTTGAATTCATCAAGGGTATTTTAGTAAGCACAAACAAATTGTGCTCCATATTTTCAAACCTTTTAACAACACAAATTGAGAGAGGTAAGCTACATATACCTAGTCTTTGCCAACACCTGTAAAGAGATATGGAGGGCACACGAGCAAACAACGAAGTTAAAGGTTAGGTTCCAAATGAAATGGCATCAAGCAAGAAGGGTCAAACTCAACCACTTGAATTTCCATGTATCACCATTTAGAAGAAACCTTCCTATACTAACAACCATTTATGTGATTAATTTTTGTTCTAATAATTAGGTGCTTTAATTTTCTAGTATCATTTAGCATATCAACACACGAAAACTATTCAGTCTTTGTGTGGGACCTAACTCTTGAACCACTCTTAACGACCAATTTTAATAATATACATATGTTTCGTGTATACTTCCTCTTTATCATTATCATTAATTGATTTTGCATATAAATATAATAAACAATAAAGATTTGTATACATTGTCGAGTGGGAATTTTACAGTCTGAACTTTGGCTTGAAAACCTTGACTCTGATTAAGTGGTGGTCAAAGAATATAGATCAAAAGCAGAACTAGGAGAGCTAGATGAAGAGATTGATACTTTATGTTGTGTTCAATACCATACTCACATGTTTGTATTAGATAAATGCAATAAATGACAATTTCAGTGCTACTTTTTGTCACCATTCAAATGCATTAATGGGATGGTAGATTCGTTAATGGTGTGTTTATTAATCTAAAATTTAGAATCGAAATTTTTAAAGTGTTTATTTGTTAAAACAATAGTAAAAATATAAATAAAATTGATTAGGTTCACTTAATGAAAATGAAAATTTAATTTTCAAAAAAGATGCGAGAATGAGATTTTCACCCTAAAATTATCCCTTTTATGCCTACCCAATAATACAATATCCTATTTTATCCTTTTTTTTTTATAAAATATAAAAATTAAAAATCTGTCCAAATCATTTTTTCTTTTCTTACCTTTTAATAAAACTATCTGAGCTTATAAAAAAATAATTAGTATTATTTTTATAATTATTATTGTCAAAATTATTATTATTATAATTAATTATTAATAAAATAATTTTTTAATAATAATAATCTCAATTATTAAAATATAATAATAATGAAGATTAAATTAAATAAAGGTATTTTAATAATTTAAA